>JAANDH010001570.1:0-32609 GCA_011799765.1 Nymphaea thermarum
TCACCAGGAAAGGGACTCTTCTTCCAGAATGGTACTTCTCTCACTGTATCTGTGTATGTTGATGCTGACTATGCAGGATGCCCCTCTGACAGAAAGTCTACTACTGGCTTTTGTGTGTTCATTGGATCTAACTTGGTTACATGGAAGAGTAAGAAGCAGACAGTGGTTGCCAGATCAAGTGCCGAATCTGAGTATAGAGTTATGGCTCAGGCTACTGCTAAAGTTATGTGGGTTAGATCATTGATGTTGGATCTAAATGTCGAAGTACCTCTTCCTATGCAGTTGTTATGTGATAACAAGGCTGCACTTTTTATTGCAAATAATCCGGCGTTTCATGAGAGAACCAAGCATGTTGAAGTAGACTGTCACTATACCAGAGACATCATTCAAAAGGGTTTTGTAAGTGCCTCACATGTTTCATCTACAGGGCAGACGGCTGATATCTTCACTAAGGCTCTTGCAAGGGGACCATTCCAAAGCTGTTGTTCCAAGTTGAGCCTATTTGACATATACGCTCCAACTTGAGGGGGAGTGTTAAGATAGGGTTATATTCAGCTTTAAGCTAGAGAGGGTACTTCTGTAATATTTTTATTCTTTTATGGTTCTCTTGTAATTTCACCCTCTCCTCTAGTCTATATAAAGAGGAGTTAGGGCAGATTTCAAGTTAATCAAGATCTTTTCTTCTAAACTTCATCAAGGACTACCAGGCTTCTTATCTTTTGTTACTTTATTTGAAAAAAATTTGAATTTTGAATGAGAAGTACAAACAAATAAAACCATTATAGCTTTAATTTGTAACAGATTATATATATATGCCCTTGCCACACCTGTACTCACATTTTTTTAGAATTTGCCACGTCCCACACCTGCATCCGCCCCTGCACCTGTGTGACATTGTTAATCACATAACCAATCCTCTTACAAGTCCATAAAGTTCTCCACCAGTTTTTAATATGAGACTAAACTTTCATTTCATGATGTTGTAATCAATGCTACCCCTTAAGGCACACATGTCAGTGCATGTAGGACCCAGGTCCAAGTGTTGGATCATACTCTGATATTAAATTGTATCTATCTGGCTCACTCCCATGCGTGGCTCAGGCTCCCAATTTAGTGGATCCCAATTTGCACCTAGCAGTTTTAGTTTCAATTTTCCACTAAAAAAAGCTAAGAACCGGGACAATAAATCACTGAATCAACCCTCCTTTTGTAGAACTAAACTTTTGGGATGTTACCTTGGATGCCTAGACTCTCTAAGACACTCAATAGTCTAGACTCTTTTTTCATTGACAACCAAAGTTTTGTTATCTTTTGTTCCTTTTTTTAGTTAGTTTTTTTCTTTGCTTTTGTTCTTTGCAGCTTCTGAAAGATCTTTAACCATCTTTAATGCAGGACTAAATTCTTGGGGTGTTACGTTAGATGCCTAGGATCACTTAGGCACTCACAGCCTAGGTTCCTTTTACTGAAAACCCAAAGTTTTGTTCTTTTTTCTTTTTCCTTTTGTTCTTTTTGTTTTTCTTCTTTGAGATAGTTGTTTTCTTTGATACTTTTGATTTGCAGTCTTTGCACCTTTTTCTAGTTGCACGTGATTTTGTACTCAAACGTATGTGCATGCATGCACGGACACTTATAGTGACATTTAGAATTTATATACAATTATGCTTTTTTTTTTTACATTATTTTATGCTTTAACTTTAGATATGTATGTATTTATCTTCTTATTATTTCTCCCTCTTTATTAAAATTATAATAGAAGACAATTCTACTTTATACAACAAGCAATGTTGACGTGAACTATGATTATATTAAGGATTTATTTTCCCATTTTCCTTAATTAAATTAATAATTTTGGGTTTTAATTTAGAATTTTAGTAGAAATTAGAATTAGAGAGTAAACAATTGGCATTTAAGTGATGGTACTGAAAAACAGTCTCTTATTTTGTTTAAGGGCAAATCTGTAGTAAATGTGAACCTTGTGCATCAAACAATTTTAAACCTTTCCCGTATAATAAATAATTAGGGCACATTTTTCACATTGAAAGAGTGTGACCATTTTCAGCTCCGACCCTTGAATTTTCTTCTCCTCTCAATTGATAGATTCTGGTTTTCTCTTCAGATCTGACAACTTTTTGTCCTGCATTATAAACTTCTTTGTATCCTGTCCTGCATGGTCTTTGGTTTCCTTTCATCTAATAAGTCACAGTGACTTTTGCTGCTTGGAACAATTAGATGTTAAATTTGCTATATGCATATTTCCTACACTTGTCATCTTACAAAATTTTTCTCGATTGAGAGGATCATTACCATGATTGATACCTCTAACTCATTATATTATGCCAAATCCAAATTCTGCAAATTGACTAGGTGTAATGGTTGCTTGGGCTGGGATCGAGCACTTCCGTATGGGACGATTCAACCCGCCGCCACCTACAAATGAGCCTGAAGATGCAATTGTTTGTATTCCTTTTCCTTATGATTCTTTGAATTTTGTGTTGATTAGTTAAACTTATTTGATGCTGTAGTTTCTCAGTTGGTGCTTTACTAGAAATACCTGCATGTGATGGCTGATTAGCTTTCTACACAAGTATGTATTCTGTTCTTTTAATTAAAGTTATCTTCTAGTTTGGTGCTTCGCTAGAAACCTTGTTGCAATCTTGGTTAAGAGAGAAATAACAGAGGAAAGAAGAGTGAGACAGAGAGAGCTATTCCTTTTTCATTAACCCTAATGCTTGATTAACTAGAGACTAGTAACTAAATTACGTGTTAGTCCATAACATCTTAATCATAAGCATGGAGATCAATTATGCTCAACTTGTCACAACACCTGGAGAAATCTGAACTTGCACTTGGTTTTGTGAGAATGTTTGTCACTTCATCTTATAAGCCACATAATGACATAGATATATGTCCTGGCTGTACAATATCGTGAATATAATGGCAATTTACCTCAATATACTTTGTCATCTTGTGATATTGGATTATTAGCTATTTAGGTGGTAACTTTCTTGTCACGACTCACACATCATCACCATTGGATTTTGAACATTTTCTTGTAGACCAATTACTATTGATTTCATCCAGATCATTTCAATAGTAGTTTGGGCCATAGCTGTGTACTCCGATCCAACATCTGATCTAGCTTCCAAAGTTTATTTTTTCTAACTAAGTTTCCTCCTGAAAACTACATCAACTTTGTCATACAATCCTTCTTTTGGAGAAGACTTTGTGTATCTAAGATTCATACTAGCCGCTTTCTAGTGCACCTTGGTTGGTTTATCCGTGAACGAACTCCCTTGCTAACTGCTAAAGGCATATCTGACCTGGTTACTGTCACATATAATGGCTTTCCTGCAAGATATTTGAAACTTCTATTATCAACTAGCTTTACCTGCTCATCATATATGTGAATTTTAGGATCCATAGGTTTGGCACCCTAGCATTCTTGTCTCCTTCAGCAAGTCAAGCACATGTTGTTGTGACAAGACTGGCTATTCATTGTTTCTTGCCACCTCAATACCTAAGAAATACCTGAGATGACCAACATTTTTTGTAACAAAAATGCTTATGAAGGTGAACTTTTGCATCTAAAATCTCCTTATTACTGCTTCTAGTGAAATAATATCATCAATGTATATTACTATATACACACACACACATATTGTCAAAAGGCAATTATTTTGGTACAGTAGATGTGTAATTTCTATAAAGTATGTATACCTGATGGATATTTTGTGTTAACTCTAACCTCTATCTAGATAGGCTTATGAATCTAATGGATATGATGATTCTCCCTCTCTTCCTCTTCTCTCCCTACCTCTCATTTTTTTCCTCTCTTCTTTCTTCTATCTTCTCTCTTCTCACTTCCTGTAAGTTCTCATGTTCTATTGATTTTCTGAGGTAGTGTTTGATTTCACTCCATGTTTTGGAGGGGAAAAATTTTCTCGAGAAATTTCCCTTAGAAGAAGATGGAAGTGGGGAAATTTCACCTTGTCCCAGAATCAAGTAATGTTTGACAAACCAAACAAAGAATGACTATGAGAAATTTTTTGGGTGTTTGATATGTTAGCAAGGGGAAGGAGAGGAAAATAGTTACTTTCATTGGCTGAATGAGTCTTCTCTTGCTGACAATAATTTCTTGCTTCATTTTTCTAGGAAATGATTTTTCACATAGTACCTAAGCTTCCACTGTGATTTCAAGTGATACAAAATGAAATGCCTTTTTTTTGCATCAATGATTCTTATGAACTATGAGATAATTTGAAAATTTTTGCTCCTCATTTTTTTGTTTTTGTTCCATATTGGAGAGTCTTTTCTTTCCCTTCCTCATTTAGGGCCATCATCTTGTTGTTGACATCTTAGTGAGCTTCAATTGTGGCTTTAAGAAGTACCACCTCATCGGATCTTTTGCTTCAAGGACGTTCCTTCAGAGCTCCAACCCATGTCATAAATAGTTTCAGTAGTTGACCTTGAGAGAAATACGGCTACATGCTCCTTTTCTATAGTGGCAAATCATGTCCAAGTTCGGAGAACCTTTGCATCAGCACGCTTGCTGATACGGCACCTTAGAGACATGTAGCACTTAAGTAGGTTTTCATCTCCAAGCTCTGACATGTAAATAGATTTCCAAGTGTAAATCCTTGCACTGCAAGGTTCACATACATAACTAGGCACAACAGATAAGAACAAAGGACATGCACAATTGGTCTCTCAAAAGGCTGTCACATTATATATATATATATATATATATATATATATATATATATATATATATATATATATATATATATAAGGAATTGAAATCAGTCGGCTACCTCTATGGCCAGATGGTTAATTTTTAATTTTGTGTCGCTAATAACTGTCACAATACATGCATTAGCTACTGCCAGTTGCTTGGCCATGGTATTTACGACGGCATGCACCTTTTGTTTTAGCAATACAAACTAAAATACCCATCCGGCTACAATGGTAGCTGGCTGATTTCAAATAAAAAAATATGTATACTATAAACCGTTGCTAGGAGCACCATGAACTATTGTTGCGTTGTACACCATTGCTAATGCTTCTGTGACGAACGTTTTTTCAGTAACAGTTTTTCAATTTTTTTAATGAACCATTGTTGCGTTGTACACCATTGCTAATGCTTCTGTGATGAACGTTTTTTCGGTAACAGTTTCTCAATTTTTTTACCCTCTGGATACATCCAGCATCTGGCATATTTAAATTCCTATGTGTGTGTGTGTGTGTGTAAAAAGAGAGACTACTATTGGCAAATTTGATCCATTTACATGGCTGTTTATTTGACGAAACAGTTGGACATACGACCAAGGTGGCCACTGGGCGAGGAATATGAAAATGGAAGAAGCACAGCTCGGTCAATGAAAAGAGTGAGAATGCATCCATCTCTCACATCCATCATCAACTCCTCTATACGACTGGAATCATAAAAGACTGGACTGACTTTATCACAGTCGCCTGTTGGCCTCACAAATCAGTTTATTTGTATCCCACGCTACTGGTGCTATTAGGCCTTTTTTATCATTTTTAGAATATCTCATGTAACTTGGTGAAGACTCTATGGATAACACTGCAACTATAATCAAACTAAAGTCCTTATACGGGAAAGAGGCCTTCCAATTTGGTCAAGCATTGGATGGGTATGGTACAGTGCAGCAGATGCAGACAGAGTATCTGCCGGTTTCATGTGTAAATCTACATATAAAAAAATACTATTTATTATTTCTCAGAATTGTCTATCCGTTATGCAGGTTCTGTTGTAGACTGAACGATATTTCATGTTTACTGGTCCCATTAGGCTGGCATTTCTAATGTAATTTTCTGGCAGATTGTTGTGTTTGAATGTGCCCAGTCCTAAAAGCGCAGTGGTTCAGGTGAGAAAAGTTGCGTGCAAGAAAAATGCATAAAATGATTTCACTGGCCTTCTTTATGTTATTATAATCATTAACAGCTTTTGTGGACAAAAATCCTATAGAAAGAATCCATTTTGGAAAAAAAATCTGAAATGGCAAGATTATTTCAGCCTTGGTGTGATGAGTAATCAAGGCACCTGATGTGTTTTTGTTTCTGAATGATCCATCTATGGCTGGTGAGTGGTGAGACAAGTCAAATGTGTCCAAGCAGATTCATCTGCAGCCATGGCTGATCTAGCTTGGTACTTCTGCCCTGTGCGCTGAGATCGAGATAGATCTTTCAGGTCAAAATGACTTGATTTTCATCTAAATTGTCCAGGTGGAATGCCCACGTGTAAGAAGCACCTCCATAATTTTTTGTGCTCTACTGCACTAACTAGCGCAGGTTCGAGGCAAAAGAGGAACTGCACACTAAAATGTGAGTTTTGTTCTTAGATATATGTATATTTTTGTTTAAAAATAGTGAATGTTTCCGTAATAAACTTCACGGTGTTTTCAAGTGCTGGTTTTCTCACTCAGGTTTGGTGGTTTGATTTGTTGATTATTGTTTTCTTCCAAGCTAAATGTATGGTATCATTTGAATTGCTTAAGAGGTTATCTTTCTTCTTATATACGTGCTTGGTTAGGATAACTTACGATCGAAACTATTGAGCTAAAAACTTATGGATTTCAATATTCATCTTTCAAATTTTTCAAAAACTTGACTTTTATGTAAAGTATTTTCGTCGTTGTTAAACCACTTTTTACAGTCTACTTCAAAACTAATTGGGTTAAAGTATAATCTACTGCGCCAGGTTTAAATCTAACTAAAAGCAGCTTTGGTTTTCAAGCCAGGTTCTAACAGAAGCTTTTAATTGGTCATGATATATTTGAAGCGAATGACATTGTAGTGATGAATTGTAAATTTAGCTGGAAAACTAGTTTTGCATGAAATTTCAAGCCATGAAAGTCTTCTAGTAAGTTTTTTCTTGCATAGAAACCAATCTTTGTAATGCCTATGGGTGCAAAAAAATTTTATTAATGGGTTGGTGCCTTCATGTCCACAAAACTTACTATTATGTATCAAGCTCATCTTAAAAATTGAGCTCATTTGACTTGTTCTTGGAAGCTTTATTCCCCAATGGTTGTTACTAGAAAACCCGCCTGCTTATAATTCCGCTTTTCCTTCCATTCCGGCCCCTAGGTCACACCATCTCTTAGAATCACACCATTCATGTTAATCTAATACTTTTCAAAAAAATTTCTTCCTTTTTCGTGCTGCTTTGTAAAGTTAGCTAGCTTTTGGTCACACTTTGAAAGTCTACCAACCTTGACACCGGGTAATACGAGATATAAATGTAATTTCATGATTTAAATCAAGTCAGCAAGGTAGAATAGTCCTCTTTTGAAGTTTTTGATAAAATTTTGAGCGTTTTCTATTCTCGTCTCCCATACTGTGTCTTAAGTCGTTTGCATTTCTTCAAACATAAGAGGTGGCTGGACATATTTCATGTGTGATGGGAATTTAAGAAGACTTCGAAGTCAAAATTTTTGAGAAATTTTGAAGTTGTTTTGTTTTTCTCATATTACCTAGTGCCTTAGTTGTATGCAATTGGAAGCTAGATATAAGACGAGTTAATATTTTACCATACTAGACACTTGGGTTAATTATAAATTTCTTTGTATTCTAAAGAAGTATATTCTACATTCCTAATTTTTGTGTTTTTTGAAAAAAAATCATTTACTCTCTAGATATGCATGAGATTTTAATTCAGAGAAGACAAACTATGTTACAGATAAACACTCACATGGTTAGACGTGCTCTTTATGCAAGGAAAAAGAAACATGGGAATCTGGTATATGTATAAAAGTTTGGTTAGTCAAAACTTACTCGTGAAACATATTTGGTACGAAACTTGAACCATAAATAAGGGTTAATGAACGCATCTGTATGTTTAGATTAACTTGTCAAACTTTGTCGCGGTGTCTCGACCTGTTGGATATAAACTTTTGGAGACCTATAAACTTCTCCCTTTCTCTCTCATTAATTTTACCTTGTAGATGTTATCTCGGTGGATTTAATAGAAAAAGGATAGATATTTCAAAAACTACTTTAATGCCCATATCCACTTTCTAAGCAGTCAACGTGAAAAACAGTTCATATTATCCAAACACTAAATACTATTAGCCTTGCCAATGACATTAGTGGCAACGACCCGACCCTCACCCTAGCAGATAACTTAGCTCAGCCGTTGCCATTTGCAGCGTTGGGACTCCGTGCTTGCAAACCATTGCCAATATCCTTGTTGGCAATGGCTCTTCTTCTACTGGCTACGGTATTAGTGGGCGCCAATGGTGCAGTGTATGTGTATTATGTATATTTATACGTACATCCAGCTATTTTATATATTTGTACATATACATACAATTCAAATAAAATAAAATAAAAACTTTAAAAAAATATTATTTAAAAAATAATTTAAAAAATGTGTCTTATCATACCACAAAATATACAAAGTCACGTAAAAAGTTAAAAGCTCTACAAAGACTGTCACACGTACATTGACAGACATGCATTGATCTCATTAACCAATCTAAGTTTTTGGTACGCGTCAAACGGCGAGAACAAAATGAAGCCACTATCTCAAATTTCTTTTTCGACCTGGCTTTCTCTAGTTAGTAGCCTTTCAGACCCACCATCAATTCGTCTTCTTTTCCTATTTTGTCATTCCTCTCACCTGTCTGCTTACTGGGGTCGTGTTTGTGGCTCATTTCAGCTTGGTGGCGCATTTGGGAAGAGTACAATAATAGGGTCTTCAGGGGCACCTTCTCTTCGCCAGATTTGGTGGCTCGTCTTGTGCAGGGGGATGTCCATTTTGCCATTCGGTTGAGGCGCTGCTGTTCGTCTGCGGTCGAGTGACTATGCCGCTTCGTCTTTCCTCTGTATTCACACATCTCTTATTTCACTATGCATTGTATTGTATATTTCGTATTTTGCTTCTGTTTTTGCGTTTTGTTTTTGTATTTAGGGGAATTCTTGTCCTCAAATTTTGTTATATATTCTCATTTTATCGGCTCAATTTTTTTTTTTGCTGCATGTTTTCTTGACAAGAAGTTTGTAAAAGTTCTGTACTGCATGCATGCATGCATCCACTGACAACTTTCTAGAATCCAATGTTTGACATAGCTTCTTCTTTTGACTTGGAGATATCAAGGTGCTCCAGCAACTCAGAGTAAAATATCTAACGTAGCCAACTCATTATTGAAAATGATATAAACAATTGAAATGACATGATGCATGATCCAATGTACAATCAAGAGTCCTTCCGACCTGAAACCATTACTTTTTGGTGACATTAAATTCTAGAAATAAGTGATTAATAGTTTTTGGCAGCCTTTTACACACAATATATACTTATTAGGAAGAGAAATACTCCGGCTCTGGAGCTGATCCAGCATGATTACTTTACTTTTGATGGCCAAAATACGTCCAACTGGCACTAGGGATACTAGAGAACTTCCAAACTGCTAAGGCTCCCGACTTATTCACAGTGCTGGTTAATTCCATTATAAATCTGTATTCTCTTCATAGCAAAATCCCAAAGAAGTATATCACAATTAATATTCAGCTGAACTTCAGTTATTAGGAGATTTATCCAAGGAGATGTGACTCTATTGAAATCATAATCGTATTAAGGATTACATTAGCAAGTGTGTGCATCCAAAGAATTTATAAGAAACGCTATTACCTTCATCTTTAACAAGGTGAGCAAGAATGCCCCAATAGTGCAGAAATAGACGGACTTACCAGTCCCAACTAACCAAAGAATTAGGTGGCTTATTACATCTCATCCCCACAGTCTATATACACCACTCCATGCCCCAACATGCTGGCCTTCCATTTGGAGAACCATAAGCTCCTTCTTGAGATGTATTTCTTCGTTATAAATATTGCACATCTTGTATGTGACAAGCCAGCTCTGAGTGCAAGAAAAATCATTTGGGCCTTATTAAGGATCCCAATATCAAGAAGACCCATACCAACCTCATGGACTGGTTTACACATGGCCGATCAGCAAAGTACTCGCTTTTTAATTTATCAACAAAGAAAGGCTATTAAGACACTAGATGACAAAGGGTAGGAAGTAAGGAACGACCAAAACAAGAAAAGAAAGCTCAACGGCTATACCAGCAAAGGAAATAGCCTCAACGTCTACACCAGCAAAGGAAGATACGCCCAATTCAAAGAGGAAGGAATTAACGTCCATAAATCTATAAAAGGGAGAAATGGTGTGTTTCAAAATTGTAATCAAAGATCTGTTGGGACTTGTACATCTATAAAAACTTAGTGGAACCTCAACTCATCAGGAAGATGTGATTGAGAGAAGAGGACGTAGGTTTATACTGAACCTCTTTAAACATCTTTCCCAAAATTCTCGGCTCCTCTATGTTTTGATATGGTATCAGAGCTCTATTTCCGTAAAGGAACATTCTGCGTGAGATTGGAAACAATTTCTGCAATCTGTCGGGCGATTGAGTTATTTCCAAACGAGACAAAATATCGCACATTGCCAAACAAGACAGAACAGAGCACCGGAAAACCAGTCACAATTTTGGCCGGCGCTGTCAGCTCCGGTGACAAAAGGTGACGAGCAAGGACTCTTTGGAATCGTCTGGTTCTGAGGATCCTCTCCACCAATTTTCAGAATTTTTGGAGTTGGTGTTGAAGCGCTATGAATTTTTGATCGTCCGCTTGTTTCTGAAAGATGTCATGCTCTGTTCTCCCTTGCTATCTTAGTCGTGTGCCTTCTTTATTCTTCTCTTGGCTTTCAGTTGCTCCAGCATGGGGATCATGGCATCACCTAACTCATCTGCAACTAGCGATTCACCTCAGGATGTTGCTCTTTTGAATAACCTGCTACCTATTGCACATGCGCCAACCAGTCTTCAACATCTATTGGCTGTAAAGCTCACCTCTGATAACTATATGCTATGGGAAAATCAACTATTGACTCTTCTTGTCTCATACAATCTGAAAGGTTTTGTCGATGGAACCAAAACCCGACCACCTGAGACCATCTTCAGTGAAGGTAAGGAAGTCCTTAACCCTGCTTATATTGAATGGTTAGGGTTGGATCAATTATTACTTGGATGGATCATTTCCTCTCTTCCGGAACCTGTTCATTCTCAAGCTGTGGGATTAAGATCATCTTATGAAGTATGCAAAAGATTGAAAAACACATATGCAGCACATTCTAGATCTAAGGTGATGCAATTGAGAGAACAACTTGTTGTCTTAAAGAAATGGACAAATAGTATTGATGAACTAATATAGAAGGCCACAATGATTGGACATCAACTATCCATGGTTGGAAAGCTGTTGGCTGAAGATGATTTATTCTTGCATATCTTAAGAGCACTCCCACAGTAATACAACACATTCAAGGCATCTATAGCCACTAGATCTTATCTTTTGTCTCTAACTGATCCTTATAGTATGATGTTAACGCATGAATTTCAACTGAAAGAAGCAGAGATCGATACCAGTCCAACCATCAACTTCTTAAACAAGAACAGTCCATCTTATAGTCAAGCAAAAATTAGTACCAAGACCAACAACCGTGGAGGAGGAGGAGGTTATTACAAGCAAAATAGAAATTGGGTGGTTTGTCAATATTGTGATAAACCAGGCCATTCAGCCAAGATGTGCTTCAATATAACCAAACCTGGAGGAAAACAACAACAAAATCATGCTGCCACCAGTAAGAATATCTCTCCTCCTCGTGCTCTATATGCTTATAATGCAGAACTGAATGATGCAATGTGGTATCTGGATTCCGGGGCCTCTCACCATGTGACAAATGATTTGAATGCCTTATCGGAGCATGTCCCTTATGAAGGAAAGGAAAGGGTTCGAGTAGGAAAAGGCACAGGTCTGCACATTCTTAACCATGGTTCCTCTTACTTTACAAAGAATGATTCCAAATTCTTGCTTAAAGAAATTTTATGTGTTCCTCATATTACTAAAAATTTGATTTCAGTGCATAAATTTACTAATGACAATAATGTTATTATGGAATTTTACCCTCATGTTTGTATTGTGAATGACCTGGAGACAAGGAGTGAACTCTTTCAAGGACCAAGTAAAAATGGCCTTTATTGTTTTAAAGTTGATGATGTAGGCTGAAATAAGTTGAACGTGAGCAATAAGGATGTCTTCCTTGGAGAAAGAGCATCGGTTGATCAATGGCATAGTCGTCTAGGACATGTCGCCTATCGTGTGGTTCAGCAAGTCATTAGTCATTTTGGATTGCCTTCATATGGACAAATTAAAAATCATGTGTGCATTGATTGCCAATGGGGAAAGTCCTCCCATGCTTTACCTTTCACTGATTCTACTCATATTTTCTCAAAGCCTCTTGATTTAATTTATTTAGATATGTGGGGTCCTGCACCAGTTTTAAGTTTTGATATATTTAAATACTATGTTCACTTTATTGATGCACACACAAAGTTTACATAAATGTACTTCTTGACTCACAAATCTGATGTGGTGGCTGCATTCTCTGATTTCAAAAACAAGACAGAAAACTTCTTTGAAAGAAAAATGAAATGTTTCCAATCCGATGGGGGAGAAGAGTTCACAGCTCTCAAACCGATTCTTGATGGTACAGGGATATCTCATCGCGTTTCATGCCCACACACACATGAGCAAAATAGAACCACCGAGCACAAACACAGACATATAGTAGAAACTGGCTTACGTCTTTTAAGTCATGCTCATATGCCTCAAAAATTTTGGTCTTGTGCTTTTCCCACTGCTGTATATTTGATTAATAGGTTACCATCTCATATTACTGGACATAAGATCCCATTTGAAAAAACTCTATGGTCTTGAACCGGATTTCAAATTTCTTAAAATCTTTGGCTGCGCATGTTTTCCCAACCTTCAAGCTTACTGCCAAAATAAACTAGATTTCAAGACTGAGGAACATGTTTCTATAGGATATAGCAACAAACACAAGAGATACCTATGTTTGAACAAAAAGACGAACAAAATTCTTGTCTCTCGAAATATAAATTTTATATATTACCGTTCCAAAATGATTCCAGTGGACCAAATTTAAAAACATCCCTTACTTCCTCAGCTCATAATCCTATACTCATTCCCATAACTTCATCATATATTTCTCCTTCACCAGCCATAGATCCTCACTAACTCCAGTCATAACCACGATGAATGGCGTGACCAGCCCACTAATCATTCACCTTCACATGTGATCCCAGCCAACTCAAACCACTCTCAAGATGCACCTCTACCGTCACCCATTCTTGAACTTTTGCCTCCACCAATCCCTTCCAATATTGACCCTCCTGCCCGCATTCACTCTATGACCACTCGTTCTATGAATGGGATAAGAGTACCCAAGGCCCTCACATATACTGGTCATCCTATCCCTTTTGCTTTTCTTACTCAATCTCTAGATCTTATTGAACCAACGTCTTACACCAAAGCCAAATCCAACCCCCACTGGGTTCAAGCAATGACTAGTGAGTATAAAGCTCTTATTGAAAACCATACTTGTTCCTCAACCAGCCAATCAAAACATTGTAGGGTGTAAATGGATATTCAAAGTTTAAAGAAAAGCAGATGGATCTCTGGAATGCTACAAGGCACATCTTGTAGCCAAGGGCTACATGCAATAAGAGGGAGTCGACTATTTTGACACCTTTAGTCTTGTAGTCAAACCCATCACCATTAGAACCATTTTAACTCTTGCAGTTACGTTTAAATGGGATGTGCATCAACTTGATGTTCACAATGTCTTTCTTAATAGTGAGTTACATGAAACTATTTTTATGGATCAACCACCTGGCTTTGAACAAAAGCCTAATTTCGTATGCAAGCTTCAGAAGGCGATCTATGGTCACAAACAAGCTCCTCGCTTGGTATCAAAAACTCAGCAAAGCCTTGGTAAGTAATGACTTTTCTATATCCAAAACTGACACTTCTCTTTTCATTTATCAACAGGGGTCCTTTGTGGTATATGTATTAGTGTATGTTGATGACATACTAGTCACCAGAAATTCTCCCCATCACATCGACGCATTGATAAAAAATCCCACAAAAGCCTTTGCTCTAAAAGACCTTGGACTGCTCAACTATTTTCTTGGCATCTACGTATGTCACTTTGATGATGGCCTCCTTTTATCACAACAACAGTACTGCCTGGACCTTCTCAAGCGAACCAACATGGTCAGAGCCAAACCTGCACCATCGCCTATGACAACCTCAAAAGCTCTCTCCCAAGCCACCGAAGTGGCATATCACAACCGTACCGAATACCGGCAGGTGGTCAGAGCTCTCCAATATTTGACACTAAGTCGACCCGACTTAGCCTTTTCAGTAAACAAAGTATGTCAGTTCATGCATAGGCTGACTCAAGAGCATTGGTCAATGGTTAAAAGGATACTATGCTATGTCAAATGCTCCATTAACTTTGGACTATTGATACGGCCATTGAACAGACTACACCTAACCGCATAATCAGACGCAGATTGGGCAGGGTGCCCTGACGATCGCAAATCCACAGGGGGCTATGATGTATTCTTAGGGCCAAACGTTATTTCCTGGAGCTCTAAAAAGCAACCCACCGTCGCTCGATCCAGTTCAGAAGCAGAATACAGGGCTGTTGCAAATGCCACTGCAGAACTCATCTGGGTCCCGTACCTCTTACAAGAGCTACACATCTCCACACCATCTACACCAGTTCTTTGGTGCGATAATATCAGTGCAACCTATATGGTGGCTCACCCCCTTTTTCACAGTCGAAGCAAACACATTGAACTTGATGTCCACTTTGTTCGAGACCGCATTGCCAAAAATCAACTGTTAGTTAAACATATTCCATCCTCCCATCAACTAGCAGATATACTCACTAAACTATTGCCCATCACTCCCCTCCATACCCTTCGATCCAAACTCAACGTCATTCATGGACCATTGAGTTTGCAGGGGGGTGTTAAGACACCAGATGAAAAATGGAAAGAAGTAAGGAACGACCAAAGCAAGAAAGGAAAGCTCAACAGCTATACCAGCAAAGGAAATAACCTCAACGTCTACACCAGCAAAGGAAGATATGCCCAATTCAAAGAAGAAGGAATTAACGTCCATAAATCTATAAAAGGGAAAAATGGTGTATTCCAAAATTGTAATCAAAGATCCGTTGGGACTTGTACATCTATAAAAACTTAGTGGAACCTCAACTCCGCAGGAAGCTGTGATTGAGAGAAGAGGACGTAGGTTTATGCCGAACCTCTATAAACATCTTTCCCAAAATTCTTGGCTCCTCTATGTTCTGATAAAGGCAACCTTGAATATGAACTTGAAAGAATGACCAAGTCAAGTAAAAGAAACGAGTTGCTGAGCTTAGACAGACCCTATTATGTCATGTTCAGTACCGAACTCTTGTCCTCCCTTGAAATTTAACTAACCAGGGGAATGGTGGTTTTATTTGGCACTTGAGCCAAAAAATAATTCCAATAGATATACAGGTATTGCATAAATGGGTACAGATCAGGTGAGGTCAGTGTCAATGTGAAACGAAAAGAAATTCACAATACATATATATCTGGCTCAACAAAAAATTAACACTAGGGTGCAGCAAGCATCAACAAAAAACTTGTGAATGAACAGGAAATGAAACACTTTCAATAATTCTATCATAACAAGAAGACAAGATGAAAAAGAAATGCAAGGGAAATTTAGGAGCATCGAAGACTATTTGATACTGCAAAAGAAACTCTATCCCATCCCACATTGTCACTAGATCAACATAACCATACAATATTCAAGAAATATTTCTTATCCGGGGTTTTGACGGCTTGGCAAACTGACCATCAAGCTGCCCAACTATTCCAGCTGCTATATACCGCCCCATTCCAACCCCTTAATGCAGAGAAGGACCACAACAAACACATTGATCATTCTATGCACAGAAAGTTTCTGATCATAACTGAAACTACTCGACCAATGGAACAGTATATTATGATTAGATGGGTAGCTTAAGGTTGTCAATTCAAAGGAGCACAAGAGGCAGATACCAGTTAAAGTGCATTTCTTGTAATTTCGCAGTAATCAACTCAACCCCAATAAGAGAAATAGAAAACCAGGAGTAAAAAGTAACAAGCCATGAACAATCTACATAACTTAAGCTGTTATGTGATAAAAGCTTGAAACTTAATTAACTAGACGACAGCCATTAAAATGAGAACACATAAATTTGGGAATACCAAAGGATGGTGTTGATGTCTCAGGCAGATTGTGGCTTACTTTTGTGGTTGGAGAAATACCAATACTTTACCTTATTCAAAATTTTAGTATCTTCCATCTACATAAAACAACTGTCAATGACAGAAATAGAATTATAAGACAAGCAATATGAAAAAAAAAATATATACACATACAATATACTAATTTTCAGGCATCCAATTCAAGCAATATTCTTGCATATCAAAGCTCCAATTGATTATTCTTTGCTTGTTGTTGCATTATCTGCTTCATTAATTCAACTATGCTCTTTAGTTCTTTAAGCTCATTTTCCAAGCGCTAACACCTTTCCTCCGTAGTTTTTATCCTTTTAGAAGCCTTTGATGCTGCTCTTTCATACTTAGAATGTGATGAGTAAGGGCTGAAGACATCAAATGTCATTTCTATATGTACAAACACGTCTTTGCTCCTCGGGTCCCATAAACATGAACTCTCAAGTATTTGAGACAAAGCTTGACGCATAGCTTCTTGTAAATATGTTTTCTTATTTGCGTAAACCTTATGACAAAAAATCACACATACCACTTGTTCATGAGCTGTTGGGTTATTTTTATGAGTCAAGATATACATCATAGCTCTACTGGGTTCACTATGTTTCTCAGTCTTTCCTCAAATAAAAAAATAATATTTTCAGCCTTGCAATGTATAAAATGAATGTCACATTTAACTAAAAAATGTGTTGATATAAATGTTTTCACCTCTTCTACATGGTATCGAATAAAACTTTTCGAGCCACCAGTATAGCAAATTATTTGTTTACCACAGTTCACTCTATTTGTTTCTCTTTGATGTTGCAATATTGTAAGTAAGTGTTACTTCAATGTGTGAAATTAATATCTAAAATCTCTAAAATCAATTGTAGACAAAAGAGGTAGACAAAAGAAACTAAGACTCACCCTTGCCTTCTCTATTTCCCACTGTGCCATCAGCTTCACTAATTGTTCTTCAACAATAGACATGGGGGGATTTTCTTCTCCTTCACTCTCATATTCAGACAGATTTTCACAATAAAAATAAATCTTTTTCAGCTTACACTTCCACTGCCTCCATGACTCCATGGCACATGAAAGAATCCACTTCTCATAAATATATAGTGTAAACTTATCCTATAATATACAAAATGACTAAAATTATGTTAGATGTAAATGTAATACATTGTAACATGATTAAAATAAAAGTAAGTGATTTAAATACTTGTTCATGCCAGCATAGCATTGCTTTGGTTTTCTTTGGCACATCCTTCCATTACAAATCGATAGGCATAAAATTGCCATCACACACTAAAGGGCCAATATATTATGATGCTTTAATGGCCATATCACCTACTGGTTGGCCTAGATCATCAGCTTTCACTTTAATCTTCTCACCTACAGACAACTTTGCAACATCCAAAAGCCTGTTTGGGCCTTGTTTAACTCACTTTTTTATCACTAAACAACAAGATACATAAAGTTTTGTGCACTTAATAAAATTAATAACAAGATATATAACGTTTAATAAAATCAGTTTTCTTTATCTGTGGAAGAAGAAGAAGAAGCCATCTCTCTGAATATGCTTCTACTGGAGGGATGCCTTCAATCACTTTTATTGAGAAATAGAAAGAAATAGTATGCACACACACCGCTGCATCTAAAATAATAAATTAATAATAATAATAATAAAATACCCTCACCACACCGCTGCATCTAAATTTTTAGGATGTGTCGCTCCGGCACCCGCACCCTACATTCTGGTGACATTTAGTCAGGTCTGATAATGCCTCCACCTTCCAAAGCAGCTCTCAACTTGGTGACCCATCCTTTCTGATTAGTAACAACTTTGATGTTACCAGTAACCATGGAACAAGCTTCTAGAGCTTAATCATGAAGCTCTTCTTCTGAATCCAGCCACAACCAAGATACCCTTTTTCCACTTCACCGAAACAATTTGAACACAAGCGTTGCTAGGATTCACTACTAGTCATCCCTTGAGAGTACTCCCCCTTTGAGCCACAAATCGCAAACGGAGTGGTCCTCTTTTTTATTATTAAGCAATTGAAGAGACAATTTTTTTGCTGCAATTCGAGATTTTTCTGCATATACTTTCAATAGATATCTTTAAAGTTTCAAACTCTCCATCATGCATCTATTGCGCCACTGCCACAGCTTCCATATAATAGCATGACAGCATAGCTGCCACATCGAACCATTCACATTTGAATAACATATATCTAAATTCTCCATAATATTGCAACTCAATAATATCTTCAATAACACCATAGTAAGTAATATTTCTTCTTCTAGATAAATTTGATCTACGTACATCAACAACAACACCACTATTCTATTTTTTCTGTTTCTGTTTCTCTCTCTCTTTTGTATGAAAACGAAACCCATTTATGAAATACCCCCATCAACTTTCTTACTAGTGATTGAGGACCTTGTGAAAGCCACTTAATTTCTTTTGCCACTTCTTTGTTAGCTTGAAGTAACACTTGCACCTATTAGCATAAGTAAATGTTAAGAATAACTTTGCGGAAAATTTAAAAAAGTTTAATAGGACAATATCGTTAAAAACTTACGTGCTTCCTAAACCATTGTTGAAATTGCATTTTATGCTTGTTTTCAACTTCACGTACGAAATGTCTATGATGTTGAACTTTAATTTCTCTGGTATGTTGCCTACATCAATCATTAAAAATGCATAAACATAATGGTTTCTAATAAAATACAATTGCTTAAATTAACACATTTACCTATGAAATAGGTTGATCGATTGACAATTAAATAATATGCATGTTTTAACACATTATTATCCAAATTGACAACATCAATCTTCCCCAAAACGTGTCCCTTTCTTGATTCTATAATCTCACCTTCGTTTATTTTTACAGTAACAGCATCATTTCTATGTGATGATTTCATCGCGTTTCTACATTGTGCAAGTATTGAACACAAAAGTCCATCACTCTTCAGCCAGATATCCTTCAACAATAGAACCTCCTCGATGACTCTTATTTCAAACATAAAATTTTAATTTGCTTAAATATCTATCATTAACAACTATAAGTAATTTTTTCAAAATAAAAGATATAAAGTACTTCTAATACTAATAATACCTTTCGATAAAACAGATCCATTGATATTGCACTAGGCCACCTAGTAAAGCCTCCATTGCTAGATGAATAGTAAGATGCACCATAATATAAAAAAACATGGGGGGAATGATCCTTTCCAGGTGGCACAAAGTGAGAGCAATTCTTTTCTTCAACTCTCATAATACATCTTCATGCAAACCTTTGAATGCAACTACTTGAAGAAACTCATAACTCTATAATAACTGAGCTCACATTTTTTGGCAATGATCTATGTATGGATAATAGAAGAAGTTGGTGCATCAAAATATGACAATCATGTGGCTTAAGCACTGAAAGTTTGTGTTCTTTTACGTGAAGACATCAAGAAGTATTTGTTGAGTAACCCTCTGGGACTTTAATATTTTTCAATATGTTGCAAAAAATATTTTTCTCACTTTTGTGCATTGAGTAGCAAGCTGGAAGCAAACATTTTTCATCAATGCCTTCAAGTTGCACTGAGGACGGGATGACCAATGGCCAGAAATCAGAATTGTTCCCAATAATCCTGATTTCAGGACAATTTCTCTGCTTGGTGTTCTTGTTGACCTGAATACTTGTAAAAAATGGGATTGTTTTCCTCGCACTCTATAATAGAGCTATTAGATTAAGATCCCTTCTTTGTTTTTTCTTTGTCTGATTCTTTCATTCTTTTGTTAATGGCAATTCCAGGAGGACGCTACTCCCAGCAGACTTGAATCTGAAAATGACATTGTATCTTATGTGCTTGAGGTGGTTGGTGAATCTGATTTGATGCTGAGCGGGTGTCTTTTTTTATGTGCATATGAAGTGTTTGCTGAAATTCTTAAGTGACTTGCATTTGTATTTTAGTTCATCTGGTCCACATTTGGCATCTGTAAACAAATTTACTTTTTGCTTCTCTATCTCTTGCGTGCACCTTCACAATGATTCTAGATCATTTGCTTCAATATGCCCAATGCTCATGACAGAGGCAGAGCATTACCAACTCCATTTGGCCTTGTTCACTGGCTCATGGACAATGTGTATTGAAAAGGTTGACATTGCATACTGAAAATGTTCCATTTGATATGTATAACCTGCATCCTCTACAATTGATTGTGCAGTATTCAGAATTTGAAGACGCCTATAAAAGCAGAATATGAAGGGAATTTTCATTGGCAAATGAACTGTAGTATCACCTGTTTCATTCTTCTTTTTTGGAAAGAGCATCCAAATACCTCTCAATTCGATTGACGGCGCCGTGTGCATGCAAGCTGGTGAGCGTTCTGCTTGGGGCTTTTAATTTAGAGGGAATTAATAGTTTGATTAATTGTGCCTCCTTTTTCTGCATGGGCACATAACATCATATAAATTTGTGGCCTTTTATATTTGGTATATAATGAATTAGGAGGTTGAGACTTGGAGAGCCGTCATATCAATAGTATTTTGCTTTGCATGCATGGGTCTTGCCCATCCTCAATTCAGAATACTAAAAAAATTTGTTGTAGAATAGATAAATTAGAAGATAAAAAAAAAATTACATGGTATGTTTATGAGATGGACAGCCGAACCGCACACTCTCATATAGACATGCTCATTAGCAACCATCAATATTTTTTAGCAAATTTCAAATAGGATCTCCCTATGATGGCTTTCAATTTGGTAAATAATTGACAGCCGATCTTGAAGTGCATCACAGTTAAATCATGGCAGAAGTTGTATGCAAAAAAAGAAAAAAGAAAAAACCATCCAATTTTACTTTAAACTGTCCAAAGTTTGAAAGCAGAGAGGATGGCGGATGAGTAATTTTTTTGTCTCATATACTTTTACATCTTTTATTGCGCATTTTCTTTTATCGTATCTAGATTTTAGGTCGACTGTATTTATAGAGATGGAAAGATAGAGAGAGAGAGCATTTTTATCGCATTGGATGTTTTTTTACATATTTTGTTAAAGTATTTCATTATGTGTTGATTTTAAGTCTCCCATGTGTAGAGAGAGAAAAAAAAGTGAATATTTAATTTGCTTATATTTTTTATTTGTTTTATATCGAGAAAGAATATTTTTATTAGTTCACATGCTTTATCATGAGAGAGAGAGAGATAAAAAAGATATGTTAAACATGTCACATGTTGAAAATTCTTACAACTTGTCTATAACGACTCTTTGTTCTTAGGACACTTGTTTTAAGGACAAGTGTTTTAAGAATAGTTATTTTTGCAACCAAACGGTACCTTAGAGACATACTTATATGATAAACAAAATGAAAGATAATAGAGTGAGTTTTTGATCATTTGATGTATGAATGAACGGTAAGCCTGAGCAACAGGCCCTGGTAGTAATTTTAGTGGTTGTTTTTTTTTTTTTTTTTGTCATTTGATGTATTAGCGGCGCCTAAGCCTGGCCAACAGGCCCTGGTAATTTTAGTGGGGTTTTTTTTTTTTTTTTTCCTTTTTGTGTGAGAGAGGAGGATTGTCGTTGCGGAGAGATTGGTTGGCGATTCCCATTTATAGGACCGACCATGATAACATGTGTCGTCAGGGAGGGTCCTTTGGAGCTATGTATTCGATTTAACAAAATTTGGCCAGTGACAGCGCATCAGGTTCAGGCCCGGCACCCTCTCGAGAGAAAGTATGTTTTTGTGGGTTTACCTCGTTTCGCTCTTGAGTGTCAATTTCCCAATGTTAGACCTGCAATTGTAAAGACGACTAAATATTGAGGGGCCACCTTTTATAATATTTTCTCCTTTCAAATAAGGAAAAACCCTAAAATTCTCTACAATCACCGCATCAGACTGTTTCTGTCCACATTTCTCCGCTTTAATTTCTCGAATTTTCTTTCTCTTCCTTTAACGGCCGTCCGGTATCATATCTTTTCCTTCTGTTGCCTGCGAGGTAATACAGGTTAGTGAAAGTTCTGTCTTTCCGCAAATTAAATCATATACATTCTTTGAAACGCAGGAGTTTGTTATGTTGTTTCTATGGTGCATCTTCTTTTGGAACTTTCATGATGATTGTCATTTGTTCTCCACGGCATTTCTTCCCTTATATTGTTAAGAAAAAATTATTTAGTTCTGTGGTTTCGGTTCCTGCTGTTTTTGTAGCTGTCCGTTTGCTGGCGTAGGAAATCCTCGATGTGAAAAATAGTCTCAGTGACATCTATTGGTCACTCGGGGTTTTTCTCGAATGCCTTGTTCGTTGTTATTTTGACAAATTCTTTTTGGCTGTGCTGCGTGAGATTCTCCGTTATTTGATTATCGAGGCGACATCTGTCCTGTAAACTGCGTGGAGTTTTGTTTTGCTCTTCTTAATAGCTTCGTGTTTGGTTGCAAACTGGTTCTTAGTTGTGTCGGTGATGTCCGAAGCTGTAAACATTTTCTTCTGCCTTTCCGTGTCCAACTCGGGGATTGAGAAAAGAGAGTGTTGCGAGCCCTATCTTTCATTCTCTACGTCCAACATGAATGCCTGCGAACAAAATGGAATGAAATGCCAAGGCGGATGGAAATTAACTTGTTTTTTTTTCCTTCTTTGTTTACTTCAGACTTGAGAGATTATCTCACGTTAGAATCCAGTATTAGATTGTATGAGGGATGTACTAGGACGGTAAGAATAACACGGCAATGAGCTATTTCATTTGTTAATTATGTTCAGCATTGCCATTGATCTTTAGGTTAGTTCGATATTCTTGTCATGGTCTTGTGGAAATTTCTACAGTTCTTGATGGATACCAAGTCCTTTTTTTTTTTTTTCTAATTTTCCTTCAGCTTGTTGTTTCCATCTTTTTTTTTTTTTGAGAAATTTGAATTGTTATTGCCTATTGGTCTGTAGTATTTGCGACACCCAAGTTGGACACTTTTTATTTGTGAAAGGTTGCTAATTCGAAAAATCCGAATTTAGTTAGTTTGAGATTCATAATATTCCCTG
Source organism: Nymphaea thermarum (assembly GCA_011799765.1). NCBI lineage: Eukaryota > Viridiplantae > Streptophyta > Magnoliopsida > Nymphaeales > Nymphaeaceae > Nymphaea > Nymphaea thermarum. The sequence continues at coordinate 23,233 of JAANDH010001570.1, forward strand.
TTTTGGAAAAGGTAACACATTCTTGCACTGATATGCAGCGTGTAGCTCCACTGCAGCTTTGGACTTAAGAAGGAAAAGCTCGAAACTTTTGGGAGAATGGATAACATGCGTAAATCATCTAAGAGCAAACAACCTCTGCTCAACTATAAGTGGGTTCCTCGTGACATAGCCTATTTTGATGTTATAGAAATCATTGGAGATGAAGATCTTGGGGTGTCTGACTTACATAGAGAAAGCATCAGTTGTTTCTCCAACAATAAACCATATGATCAGTTTATAAGTACAAACAAGATCATGTCAACAATCTCAGGGTTTTGGGAAACTATTTCTCAGCCGTTATCTATTCTGCACTTTGGGAATGCAACCAAGTACAATAATGGTACCAGCATCACACATCCAAGAACAGTGGAGAAATTGCTGCTTGATGCAAGTATCAGTAGGAGTGAATTCCTGCAAATATGCCACCAGCCAAGAGGACCTAAACAATCCTCAGACACAACTAAATCTGTTTCACCTGGTCCAAGCATAGCAAGTGTCGGTTCTTTCCTGAGCAAAAATGGTTCAGGATTTAGTTGTCTAAGGGAAACTCAAGATGGTATGCTGTCATGTACAGGGATTGGACAAGACAATGATTTTATTTTCCGGAAAGTCATTCCTGATTCACCTCTTTCTTTTCAATCTTTAAAAGATTGCGGGTCAACAACTCCTGGCTTTTCATGTGACTTGGTGAGAATGTATGGTTATATAAGTAACTTCCCATTCTTTAGTTCAAATCATGTTACCAGTGACACGCTGGTCAACTGTGAAGCAAGCGATTATGAAACTGAGAAATCTTTGTCCACAGCATTTGAAGGAGAAAGCTATGGTGTTAAACCTGCCCACCTTTCTAAACCTGCTGATCCCTTTCAAGGTTCATCTAGTCTTAAGACCTTAGAACCAAGTGAAAATGTAAGCCAGTCCAAGACATCTTTGCATGCAGTTTACCTAATTGGAAAAACAGAAAAACGGGAAGGATTGAATTTTGTTTCAGAACTTCAAGGTTCTAGTAATCTTTCTGATCACCACATCAAGCCAAGCATCATAGAGTCTGATGAAAGAACATGTAAACAACCACATAAATCCGGTGAAGTGGCTGTAGAAAGTCAACATGTTGTTCATTGTTCTAGGGAGAAAGATGATATGCTTGTGAACAAGGGAAAAGACTCGAGTGGTGAGGTCATCAAGGATGGTTTATCAAGATTACCTCATTTATCAATGTACAACAGGGTCAGTAATTCACCTGCAAATGAAGGGTATGCTCTTGCTGGGGCACTGGCTGGAATATTTGTTAGTTTGTGGCTTCATCCAGTTGATACGGTTAAAACTGTTATTCAGTCTCGTCGGATGGATCAAAAGTCCATTTCTCATGTTTTGGGAACAATTCTGTCTGAAAAAGGTACATTATTGTATTAGTCTTCCAGTGCTTGTCAAATCCCTTGTAGTTGAAAAATTGATGAAGTTTCAAAAATCAATTATGTATAGGTCTAATGGGGCTTTATAGAGGGATCGGGAGCAATCTTGTTACTTCAGCTCCTATTTCTGCAGTTTATACTTTTACATATGAAGCAGTGAAAGGAGCTGTAGTTCCTCTACTGCCAAAGGTAATTCCATAAAACTAGTCTTTAGGATTTTTTTTTTTGACATATATATTAACTCTTATGGTTTATGGGATCTGTGTTGCTGATGAACTTCAACCTCCTTTCTCATGTAGGAATACCATTCTTTTGCACATTGCACCGCTGGAGGTTGTGCAAGTATTGCTACTTCATTTATTTTTACACCTAGTGAACGGATCAAGCAACAGATGCAAGTTGGTTCACGATACGGGAACTGCTGGTCTGCCCCTTCTTGACTTTCATAATTCCTTGTGTGATTTCTTTACCCTCCGACTGCATGCTGCTTTACGTTATAATGCTTATGTACTGTAAGATTAGAACCATTCTTTTGTGAATGATTCCTAGGATAGCACATTCTTGCTCAATGAGGCTTCTATGCTTTTGAGAAAGAGAGCTGGTATGTTTGATTTCCGTGTCATTTTCTCTCCCTAGTGCTTAATAGGCTGCATCTAGTGGTTTCCTCTAGCACATGTAAATATGGGACGCATGCTATGTTGTCAAAACCTTGCCTAAGCCATGCCTACGCATGGACTAAACGTGAGTTCACACCCATTGCATTAGTCCACCACTTAGGCGACAGGATATGTGCCGGCGCCTATGTACGTCCTTTCAATGATCGATTAAAAAACGTGTCTCGTCCTCTTTCTTCTCTGCTTCTTGTTCTTCGTCTGTCCCTTAGCCAACTGACAAGTCTTGCACCCTATCACGAACTTCTCAACATCTTATCTCATCCCTGGCTAAGCCAGTGGTCATCAGCTCAACAGTTTTGTATCGTCTGACATGTTCATCCCGCGGAGCTCCCCCCTCTGTGGCTGTTTCATGATTTCTTTCCGGTCCCTCACTCATGCCTGGCCCACGTAGCCGGGTTTTTTGGTAGGGCTGCTCGATGAAAAGTACACAATCACACAACAACTAGGCGCCAACACAGGTAGTCCATGTATTGTTAATTTGTTATAATACCTGCTGTTATACCTGTTAGATGTTGTAATACAATTTGTTATTCTTGTTATATGTATTGTAATACATGTTATATGTCTATACTGTTGTGTATAGTCTGTTATACCTGTTATGTAGCATTTCATCAACCTATTATGTGTACATATTGTTAGCCTGTTATATGTATAAGTTAGCATAATATGTAGTATTGTAATACTTGTTATATGTATAAGTTAGCATGGTTATGTACTTATATGTATTGTTAGTTGTTACTGTTATGTACTCATATGCAGACTATATATTATGTGCTGTTAGACTTTTTATTATATTACATCTTCTTTTAACTTTTTAAGTACAGTTTGCTATGCCTGTGATATTATATAACTTATATATAAATATATTATTAAATAGTTTATTTGTTTTATATATGTTTCTGTTTCTGATTTCTGATTTCTAATTGTAGTTTGATTTGTTAATTTAGTACATTTTTTTTGTCATATGACTGTCTCTGAACTCTGAAGTGATTTCTGTTATATACTAATAGTATATATGACTGTTTCTGATTTCTAATTTTCTAATATGTATACTGTAATATGTATAGTTGTTTCTAGTAATATGATCTAACCATTAATAGACTGTTATATGTATTATGTTTATGATTCATTTTATGTATTCTATTTTACTATATAATACAGTCTGTATTACTGTTTGGACTGTTATATGTATTCTGTTATATACTGTCATATGTAATATGTATTATATTGTTATATACTGATTTAGTAATATGTATATTCTCATATACTGTAATATGTAATATGTATTATATTGTTATATTTATTAGATTATGTTTAATGAGTAATGTTAAACTTCTATTGATTTTACATATTCAATGAAGTCAACAATTAATTTTTGATTGTTTTAGTTGATTATGCTTGTTATATTACTACTCTCCACATTTCAAATATTAGTTAGTTAATCAAAATAACTTGACATATTAACATCAATGTTGTAAAACGCGTATCGTAAGCCGTATCGGTCGGGCTTTAAGATACGCCGTATCATAACGTATCGTAGCCGTATCGCAAACTTTTTTAAAAAAAATAATAAATCAGAAAAAATTAGAAAAAATCGGAAAATTCATAAAAAAAATCAGAAAAAATTAAAAATAATAAATTCTTCATAGAAAACATGTTTTAGATAATGATAGACTTATTATTTTGCTAAATGCTATAAACCTACGCGTTCACGGTTCATCATTCATACTTCATAGACATCAAAATTCATAACAATATCATTCTTTTTCATCTTCATCTTCATGGTTTAAAAGAATCCCTTTCCTCCCAATGGGAATCAGCCACCCACGCACAAATCCATGGTTTAATAGATGATTTCACGGTGAAAATCGATGATTTCCCTCTAAGGCGGTACAATCTCTAGATTAGAAATGAAGAAGGGGTGGGTTTTTATAAAAAAAACTCGAAAAAATGGGGTTCAAGCCCCCTTTTTAGATATCAGCCCGTATCGTACGATACGGGACCCGTATCGTACGTATCGTACGATACAGGTACGATACACCCCCATTTATGATAAGGGGGTGTATCGTATTTTGTAAATGATATGTACAACACTGATTAACATAACTAAAAAAATAAAAAAATAAAGTTTGGTTGCCTTTTTTGCCTAGGCCCTAAGCGTGCTTAGATGCTAGGTGCTGCCTGGCCGCCAGGCAGCGCCTGGGTGTCTTGACTCTTGACAACATAGGATACATGGGTTAAGTTGGACTCGGTTAACTTTAGTGCATCATTTTCTTTTTTTTTTTTTCTTTTTTTTTTTTAGTTTAATAAGTTTTGGAGTACCATGTGCTGTATCAAGGTAGAGTTTGGAAATAAAAAAAGTGCAAACAAGTTATCAAAAAGTAAAAAAATGAGTTATAATGTTTGACTTCTGAAATTGGTTTATGTTTTGCAGAGTTTTGTAATATTGCAAGGCAAGAAACCCACAGGATTTTCCTCACTATCTGCATTTTTATTTTCAGTGCCATTCTTGCATTAATGTATTGTTGTATTACAAAGATTTACTGCACCATCTATCACTCCCCAGGCCAAAATGTTCACCTTTTCAAACTTAATTGCCTGTTATCAGCAAAACTTTGATGCCTTTTCAGGAGTGCATTAATTGGGATTATTCAGAAAGGTGGTTTGTCATCGTTATATGCTGGTTGGGGTGCAGTTCTTTGCAGGAACATACCTCATTCGATCATCAAGGTCCGTTAGTTTTCTTTTATTCTCCTTGTAGTTGCTTTACAGTTCATTGCCGATTCGAAATGATAACATTGTAGTCTCTGCTGCGGACACATTATTGATTATACATTGATGCAGAAATTGACGAACTTTAGCATATCTTTGGGGAGCTGTGAATAGATGAGTTGTGACTAAAAATGAATGGTAGTCATGTTTTGATGGCCAAACTGGCTAGGCAGGTCCTGTCAGATGCTGCCAGCCTATGTTCCATGAACATGGATATACATACAGCCCACTTTAATCCGGCATTGACACATAAGCAAAGTAAAAGAAAAATAACAAAGCAAAATGGAAAGAATTTCAAACACAGAAAAGAAAAAAGAAAGAAGGGCAGGAAAGAAAATTTTTCATTAAACCATAACAGCTTCAAATGGAAAAGCAAAAAGGAAAGAATTGAAGAAAGGAAATGCTAAAGAAGAAAAGGATAAAAGAGAAACTTTCCGTATGCCTTTAACACATTAAAAAGGGATGGCTCTATCTTTAATCCCATATCAGCTGCTGAGGGGGAGAGAGAGCACCAGTGTTGTTAAGTGTGTTGATGTGAAGTGATGCGTTAAGCCTATGAAGCGACGTGTAGCGCAACGATGTGTAATGATGCGTAAATATCATGATAAATTGGGTTTAGGCTTTCCTCAAGTTTTGGAATGTCTTGTTTTATTTGATTATGTATGGGGAAGAAAAACAATTTTATATGCCTTGTTATAAAGAATAATATGCCTCCAGATTAATCCAAAATTCTAAATAAAAGATAGTCGTAATCCGGGACCAATATTCTGCTTCTAGCGACCAACAAGTTGTATTGGTTTCGGTTGCTATAGGGCTAACTGACTCTCTCGATGCTTAATTCTAGTCTCGTTTATATAGTATGCATATGTTCGGGGCATGTGGGGTTTTAAAAAACTAGACGTGTTTTTGGGACTCGCATGTGCGAGCGTGGCAGTTTTTTCAGTTAGGTACTCAGCTGAGCTTGTAGGTTTCTCGCTTTGGATCAAAGTTCGTATTGCCAATGAGCTAGCGAGTCAAACAATCCTTGGTGCCTTTTCCATACCATGTCCAATCAAATTGCAGTAGCTCCACTAATTCCGAGGCCATCGAAGTGGCAAAAATCTTTGTTCAGATAGATAGAAGAACTTCATTGTTACCTTGTTTACCTCAATCAGGGCCAGGTGCAGTAAGAAATATGAAAGTTTACTGGCCATCAATCAGATGAGAGGAAACATAATAATACATATTACTTTTAAAACTGATTTTCACATGCTATTTATCAAAATTGTCACTCAACAAAAAAAAAGGACGTGTAAGTGGAGTGGACTAGTGCTATATGCTAATGCGGTAATGTAAGAAATTTAATAAGATGAGTAGTTTGATAACGTTGCATGTGAACAATGATGAAAACCATAAAAAAACATTGTTAAAACAGTGTTTGTGCCCAATGCACACGCATCAGGGACACACCTCCCACCTGCCTGATGTGTGTGCATCAGAAGATGATACACAGGCACCATGGCAAAAATGCACCACCCCTGAGCATCGGTACGTTCAGGTGGATGGTGTGTTAGATCCACACATATCACTCAGTGATGCGTGTGTAAACCAGACCTCAACTTGAGAATAGAAACACTTCAAGAGTTGCACTCTTAAAGATACCAGCCACTCCAAGAAATCAGAAACCTCAAACTAGGGGTGCAACACTTCTAATTAATCTTCAATAAAGTACAAGACCGGGCCTCAATGTCTAACAAAACAAGTGAATAGCCACCCTTTATATAGCGGCAGACTACACTAGAAGGCAAAGAATCTAGACGTTGGACTAGTTCCAACGGCTAGAAATCTAGCCGTTGGACTAGTTCCAACGGCTAGAAATCTAGCCGTTGGGACTAGTCAACTCCTAGTCAAAGTAAAAAACAAAGAAAGGTCAAAATAAGAAAACAAAAAATAAGCAACAAGAAAAACACATATAGAAAAGAAAAAATTACATAAACATCCTAAGTACCAGAATATATATATGTAAGACATATATTAGCTGACTAATATATGAAATATACATATATATAAATCTGGACACGTACACGCTAACAGCGTGCACATCTAATAACACTGGGGACCACAGTTGAATAATAATAATAAATAATAATAATAATAATAATAATAACAATGATCATTTTTCAAAACAACATACTTGTCCAGTTTTTTGACACTTAATGCTTAAAAAGATACTGTCTCCTGAACATATTGACATGTGTAGGCATCACAGCTTGTTCGACACTGATGCTCATTCTTTCGGAAGAGTCAATGCAACATAGATGCCATCAAAGTCAATCTCTTCCCCTTCGTCTTGAAGATCTTATATCCAATTCTTTAGGCAGGTGGATGGAGATATTGTTGGATGAAAATTGTTGGCAGATATGAATGCATTGAAGGGCATTTTTAGATATTCTGCATTTAGTGTTTCTTTTGCTTCCGGATTGGTTCACCTGATTAACTATTCATCGTAGGATTATCTACTTCAGTTTGCATAAAATTAGTGAATATCTCTAAGTTCTCTGGTTCAAGTTAATTATTTGCTTTTCTTGTTCTTAAGTTCTTTTGCATATTCAGTTATGGGTTTGAATAAAATCTCTCGTTGTTCTGACAGTTTTACACCTATGAAAGTCTGAAGCAGTGGGCCTCTTCATCAAGTCAAAATTGTTTACAACATAGTACATTGCAAACGGTTAGTTTCTCCTATGATTGTTGGTTTATGATATGTTAGTCAAAAGTGTACCTGGACACCTAGGGTTGGAAGGTCACCCTCTCAACTTGTTTGTGGGTGCCCAAATGAAAAGAATGTCTGGAAAATGTTTTCTCCTCTCTTCTTCTTCTTCTTCTTCGGCTTCTTCTTATGCTTCTTCTTCTTTTTGTCCCTTTGTATATGCTTCTTCTTTTTCGCTGTTCCTTTTGTTTCTTCTTTCTTATTGTTTTGGCCTGCCTATGCCTTAAGTAATTTTTGAAGGCCCACCATGTAGGCCTGCCTAGAGCATTTGACTACATAGGGTATAGCTCCACTTGTTGGTAGATGAAAAGTTGATGTTAGAAGTGTCCTCAGGTTTCAGAAGGAAAATATACCTCTGTAAGTTTGCTATGATGTTTGGATGCTCATGGTTCATATGAAGTGTCTTAGTTGTACTTTCTAAATCCCAAACATCTATGTCATTCTTTCACTAACACAAATGCTAGATGAAGCATTTTTAGCACCATTGTCACAAATATTGTTCTCACTTCTCAGTTTTTTATGAGTGTAATTTTTCGTGAATATTAATTAGGAAATTACTTTTTCATTTGGAAAATCTTGTGAACTGAAAAGATTCAAAAGTATATAGAAAAACTTGTGAAAATTTGAGAGAGAAAAATTTTAAACAGTTATAGAATTTTAGTAGAAGCCTAATAAACTTTTAAATATATTAAAGGACACTGTTTTTGATAAAGATGCTAAATAAGTACGATAAACAAAAACAACGATACTTGACCCAGATTACCACATTGAAGTCCTTACTGAGATAGATTTTCCATGATGAAGTGTCAACAAATCTGCTGTATAGGGTTTCCATTATTGCTCAAAGGACTTGGAGATTTTTCTTCTTTTGATTTTGCAAAAGAAATCAGCTGTTTAGTTGCAACTTGGTTGCATATAGTTTTGATATCTTCTTATTCTTCTCCTTTGTCTGGCAGTTTCTTGTTCACTCTGTCTTCTAATTTTTATTTCTTTTCATGAGAAGAATTTTGTTAGCATTAGAAGAACTCATATTATCTAGGTATGGTTGTATTTTCACATTATAACCACATTTCATGGTTTAGTATTTCATATGTTTTATGTCTTTTGAAGGCATTCCACTAATCAAGTAGATGGTAGCAAAAGTAGCTTCTGCCCTAAATTCTCGGAATATTTTTTGATATCCATAAGCTTCAAGTAATTTCAATAGTATAACAGTCTTCCTTGTTTGGCTAAACCATCTTGGCGAGGTGTTTTGGACAACATCTTTGAAGAATGCAATGGTCTTCTAAATGTCTTCTAAATTCATTTGAAAGATTCTTTCGTCTTGAATCAGTTCTCAAAATGACCAAGTTGGAAATAAATTAACTTTGAATCACTTATATGAAATCCTGAAATAGTGAAAGACTTTGTATTTGATTAAAAAAGTACATTCATGTATAGAATGAGAAATAATTTGCAAAGACAACATTAATAGGATAAACGTCCTTTTGAGACTACACGATTGGGTCTCCAAACATCTGAATGCACCAACTTAAAAGCAATGTTGTACGTATCGTACGATACGACCCCGTATCGTACGATACGTATCGTACCGTTTTCGATTTACGGTACGATACACCCCCCGTATCGTAAAAAGGGGGTGTATCGTACCTGTATCGCACGTATCGTGCGATACAGGTCCCGTATCGTACGATACGGGGCGATACGCCCCGTATCGCACGATACGGGCAAATT
>JAANDH010001570.1:34531-85444 GCA_011799765.1 Nymphaea thermarum
TTCTATGAAGAATTTGTTATTTTTAATTTTTTCTGATTTTTTTATAATTTTTTTGATTTTTTTAAAATTTTTTCTGATTTATTAATAATTTTTTTAAAAAATTTACGATACGGTTACGATACGTTACGATACATTACGATACGGCGTATCTTAAAGCCCGAACGATACGCCTTACGATACGCTTTTTACAACATTGCTTAAAAGACTTGGAAGAGAGAAACCTCTTGATATAAAAGGTAATTGTTTCAATTTTGTATTTTTTTCCTAATATGCAATCACTACAAGAGAATTCATCTTCACAAAAATCTTTCATCTTTACAAAATCCTTAGCAAAGAGTAAAAAAGATCAAAATAGTGTTATCGGGCTGAATGGAAGGCAAGTTTAATTCACTGATCAATCAACTGTTCAACATGGGTGAGAGAGTTTATATAAATCTGCATATGCATCTTGAACAGAATTATTTCTAGAGTTCATATGTTTACTACCCCTGTGATTTGGACTGCTCCTTTTTCAGCTTATTTGTGGGGGTTTAGCTGGTTCTACTGCAGCACTGTTTACAACTCCCTTTGATGTTATTAAAACAAGACTTCAAACCCAGGTTAGTGTGCTTTAGATTCTACAAATCACGTAGTTCCTTGAAGTGTCATAATATTTGACTTGCATATGGTTTTGAGCTTTTGTTTGTTCATGGTTCTTTCTTAGACTGGAAGGCAGGTGCCTTTGCACATGAATTAACAAGGCATGTCTTTTCAAAACCACATAGTAATATATGAATTTACTTCAGTTATCTGAAGGGTGCACAACCTATATTGTTCATGGAAATTTCTTGGCAAGCATTTTATTAAAAAAAGTTTAGAGGACTTTTGAATATTGAGAGTGATAAAACAAGTTATAATCTACATCACGTGTAAGGATGCGGGTGCAAACACACACACACACATGCACACACACACACACACACACACACACACACACACACATATATATACACAATCCAAAATTACATCATTCAACTACTATCAGTTTACATATGTGCAAACAACAAAGTGACAACTTCTAGAGCAGTACGCATATAGCATAGATCACTACATATGCTTGCATTATATATATATATATATATATATATAGACAACTTCTAGAGCAGTACACCAGTAACATGGATCACTGTATATGCTTGCATGTACTTTTGCAGACAAGATCATATCCTTAGGCACACGGAATAAGGATCTTGTTGTCTAGGTAAGCATGATGACTAGCATATATGGTTCTATACCATGGAATGTAGCTGTGTGGAAAGTGCCACGTGAAGTGGTTCGCACAATTATTTGTGGAATGGAAACTTGGTATAAACGAGACCATTAAGTCATGGACAAAAACTAGTTTGTTTAAATGTGATGTTTAAAGTACTTTTTAAGCTAACCTTACCGATATGATTTTAAGAATATGTTGATGCAGAATATATTAAGTTTATCAATTTTTTGAACTTTAATAGTGTTTTATAATAAGCAAAAATGAGTCACACTATATGACTTTGGTGATGCTGCAATTAGCTTGAATGTGTTACATGCAAGCATGCTAGTTATTATTCAGAGGATCGATTTCTGCTTCCTGACATATCTATAATGAAACAGACACCTGGATCAATCAAAGTTTATAATGGTGTTTTCCATGCTTTGAAAGGTATAGCCAATGAAGAGGGTTTGAGAGGCCTGTACAGGTGTGTTTTTGTTGCATTCTTGGTCTTGCTTTAAATTCTTGATCACTGTTGACAGATGATAATGTTGGAGATAAATGTCTAATGCTGAAATCATGCAAAATGTGTTGGAAAAGACTCCATAGAGTAGTGTCACAGATATCGCGATATTTAGTTGGAAAAGACTCCATAGAGTGTCACAGATATCGCGATATTTTCGAAAAATATCGCTATATTAATGCCAAAAATAAGAAAAACGAAAAAACAGGAAAAATCATGATATTTTGAAAATTTTGGGAAAAAATATTTATCACAATTTTTTTTCATTTTTCTATTTTTTTAGCATTGATATTATCATAGATTCAAATATAAACTTAAACTAAATTATTTTCATCATTTTATTATCATTAAAACGTTCCTTTTATCACTGGCTATGTCACATAGGTACGGGTACGGGTGCGGGTACGGGTACCGGTATTGGTACGGGTACGGGCCATTTTCAAAAAACGTGGGTACGGGGGTACGGCCGTACACACGGACATATATATATATATATATATATATATATATATATATATATATATATATATATATATATATATATATATATATATATATATATCAAAAAATTTTAAACAATAACAAAATGCTAAGGGTGTTCCTTTAAATACATTTTTCTTGAATTTTTCTGATTTTTACTAGTTTTTTCTGATTTTTCCTGATTTTTTCTGATTTTTTTTAGATTTTTCTGAATTTTTTTGATTTTTTTTATTTTCCCGCCGTACCCAACCCCGTACCCGTACCCATACCGTACCCGTACCGGTAGGGTACGGGGCCCTCCTAGCCGTACCCATGTGACTAAGATCACTGGTATATAGTTTTCCTATTAGTTTCTCATTTATTTCGTGTATGCCAATTTTTTTTTATTTTTTAAAATTTTCTGAGTTTTTTCCCAAAAATACAACTGTACCGTTAAAAACCCGAGAAAAATGTCGCCAATAAAAACTCGAGAACAATATTTGTGACAATGCCATAGACCACATGTGACTTTAGAGCTGTTTAGAACCAACGTGCTCTTCATAGTATGGGTCTGTGTGCCAACTTAAATATTTTCCTGGAACAGTATATATATATATATATATATATATATATATATATATATATATATATATATATATATATATATATATATATATATATATATATATATATATATATTGTTGAATTAGAAAAGTTTTATGTTTTAGGAGGCTCTTCGTAATATTAAAGAGTTATAAGATCTCTTTAATATTTTCGTTGTTTCTCATTGATTTATTTTGTAAATCTCTTTTCTACCCTAATCTCTTTTATAAGGGAGATTAGGGTTAACGTAAAGCAAGTTTCTTTGGTTTAGCAATACGGCTGCTTCTCTCTCTATCTCCCTCTCTCTCGCTCTCTCCACATCTCACGACAGACCTTCTTATTTCACCGCTGCAACATATATATATATATATATATTTATACACATACATAAATATTGCCTTGTAGGACAAGAATGCAGAAAATATATCTACTTTATGGTGATCTTATCTCTACTCAAATCCACACTGGAAACTTGTTTTGGAAAGTTGAGGACATCAGTAAAATAGTTGGGTTTAGATAGGGCTTAAGAGATCCTACTGTCTTTGTATATCATATTACATTAATGCAGTGTGTTTGCTTCTCTTATATATGCATGATACGATTATTGCAAATGCTTGTAAAGGAAAAGAAGAATTAGAGATTTTTGTGGACAGGATTTGGAGCAGCATATATTGTTCTTATGGTCTTGAATTTATATGCAAATTTCAAACGGGAAATGCCAGTGTTAGGTTTCTCCAAGCTTGTGCTAGCACTAGTCATATCTAACATCCCTATTGGTGATGCAATTGTTGACTTAGCAAACTCCATATCCCTCACGGTACGGTACTGAATATATTCACATTGAATTGGATGGCTCTAATGCTTGGATTCAATAAGATACTGACCAACCACATGCACATACAATTAAACCATAATAAACAATAGGACTGCCGCTAAATGCAGAGTAACACACTTTTAAGGGTTCAACTTGTTCTAAAGCATTTATTTGACATTCTTTTTGAAAACAATGAAAGGAAGATAATATATGGAAATTGACGTGTAAAGGCATTCAAAACCAAAATTAACATTAAAACTTTTAGCTTGAGTCTATGATTAGTTGCCTTGGATCTTAGCATGAGAGCCAAGGTTTATCAAACAAAGAAAGTGAGAGATCAGCAGAAGTCTTGAAATCCGTGGATCTCAGATTGGAGGGAAATTCACGTCAGATTTCTTGCATGGATTTCAGATCTGTGCATGAGGTCTCGCGCAACCTCTCTCAATGGGTTTTACGATGAAACCAAAGAGGCAATGAAGAAGAAAGCCTTGGTCGATGGAAGAAAGAGAGAGTGAGAGAGAGAGTCTTGGTTGCCAGAAACCTGAGAGAGAGATAGATGAGGGCTTGAATCTCTCATCATCAAAAAAACATAGGGCTCCAAAGCCCTCTTTTTCCAATGGAAAACAGGGTTTCAGAGCCCTTTTTTCTGTTGTAGAATAAGACAAAACAGAGGGAGCACTAGAGAGAGAAAGATGACAGTTGGACTAGGGGTTCGACTTGCGAAACCCTTGCCCCCAACATTCCTTGGTGCCCAAAAGTGAGAGAGAAATGGTGCCTTCGGCTGGTGATGTCACAGAAAGGGACAGAGATATGGCAGTCGAACAAAGGTTTTGACTTAGGAATCCCTTGTTTGGTCAGACCTAAAAGAAAGAGAGAGAAAGCATCGATGCGTTTGGCTAGTGGCTTCATACATTGAGAAAGAGATATGACAGTTGGATGAGGATTGCGAAACTCTCGTCTGGCCACACCTACGCACGAGAGAGAGAGAGAGAGAGAGAGCAGCTTCGGCTGGTGACCTGGCATAGAAAGAATCAATACCTTTGTTTGACTAGAAATGGTGTCTGAGGCTAGCAACACTATATATATATATATATATATATATATATATATATATATATATATATATATATATATATTTATATATATAGAGAGAGAGAGAGAGTTCTTATGTCACACACAACTAAACAAAAAAAAAAGAAATAGATACAAAGTTTTTTTTTTTTTTTGTAACAAAAGCAGAACAATCACACACCTTTGTAGTTGGCATAGGCCCGATCTGTCTATTGTGTACAAATAACTTAATTAGCACAGGACACGATCTGTACTAGCAGTTAATGTTGCTAATGAAAAACACCTATTAATAAAAAACATTACTTTATATATATGTTGGAGAGCCACTGTTCTCAAGTCTTAGTTTCAAACAACTTAAAAAGCTGTACAAATATGTACAAACAAAAATACATAGGGAAAATGTATATATGAAATTGTCGCATTTCTTCCCAGCAATCCCCCATCCCTTCAGCCATCCGATCAACAAGCATCATTCGTCACATAGTGAGAACCTAATGAAGACAGATAGCCATAGCATCAGCACAACCACTGAGTACAATGAAAATCATAACAAGATTTCCAGTATATCACTTGAGTGTAAAGTTTATGTATTGTGTTGATTGTTAAAATAATAATAAGTATCATTACTAAAAGCAAGCTCACTCTAGCATTGGTGAGTCGTAGTTCAAAAGGTTCACTAAGTTTGGTTTACCAACTTCGTTGGTATTCCAATGAATCAGACTCAATCTAAGTCACACAAAAACCAATCACATCAGTGACAATCAAGAAAGTAGATAAATGAACAAATAAATAAATAAATAAACAAATAATTCAGAATCTCATGAATTTTTATGATGCATACACACGCACGGTGAACAAAGACATAAAAGCAACTAGTATAATAGAATTCCAAAGCAATGACCCTCAACCTGAAAACTTACAATATTTACACCAACTGCTGGTAAAATGTAAGGTAACAATTAGAGAATCTATTATAGATGTACAAGCCTTGATTGACACAGGTTGTACTAATACAATTATTGACAAATCACTTGTTGATCCAAGATATATCAAAGCAAACAATAAGATTTTAAACACATAAAACAACATACTTATGGTTCATAATTTATAAATTACAAGAAAAACAGTGACCAAGTATGACTGTTGACCAAAAATCCAAAATATATTATTTTAAGTGGTCCTCTTCTTCATCAAGATTGAACAATAGGCTCTCCAGAATTAGACTTCTACATATCAAAGATAAAAATTAAAAACAATGTCTATGATAAAGTTTGAGAGGAAAAGAATTTGATTAACTTCGAAATCTGCCCTAACTCCTCTTTATATAGACTAGAGGAGAGGGCGAAAATACAAGAGAACCATAAAACAGAAAATTATTACAGAAGTGCCCTCTTAAGTCTAAAGCTGAATATAAACCTATCTTAACACTCCCCCTCAAGTTGGAGCGTATATGTCAAATAAGCTCAACTTGGAACAGCAGCTTTGGAATGGTCCCCTTGCAAGAGCCTTAGTGAAGATATCAGCCGTCTGCCCTGTGGATGAAACGTGTGAGGTACTTACAAACCCCTTCTGAATGATGTCTCTGGTGTAGTGACAATCTACTTCAACGTGCTTGGTTCTCTCATGAAATGCTGGATTATTAGCAATAAAAAGTGCAGCCTTGTTATCGCATAACAACTGCATAGGAAGAGGTACTTCGACAGTTAGATCCAACATCAATGATCTTACCCACATAACTTCAGCAGTAGCCTGAGCCATAGCTCTATACTCAGATTCGGCACTTGATCTCGCAACCATTGTTTGCTTCTTACTCTTCCATGTAACCAAGTTAGATCCAATGAACACACAAAATCCAGTAGTGGATTTTCTATCAGAGGGGCATCCTGCATAGTCAGCATCAACATACACAGAAACAGTGAGTAAAGTACCATTCTGAAAGAAGAGTCCCTTTCCTGGTGAACTCTTTAAATATCTAAGAATCATCATAGCAGCATCCCAATGAACTTTCTTGGGCTTATCCATAAATTGACTCACTCTGCTAACAGCATAGGCAATGTCAGGTCGAGTGACAGTGATGTATAAGAGCTTCCCAACAACCCCTCTATACTGTCTCACATCAACATCTTCAGTATCATCATCGTACAAGCGAGAATTAATATCCATAGGTGTGAATGCAGGTCGACACCCCAACATCCATGTCTCTTGCAAAACATCAGTAACATATTTCCTCTGGCACATGATAAGGCCCTTTCGATTTCTAGCAAACTCAATACCGAGGAAATAGCGTAGTTCACCAAGGTCTTTGGTGACAAAGTGTTGTCCAAGGACAGTCTTGATGTTGCAAATCCATTGATCATCATCTCCTGTAACAATGATATCATCAACATAGACAAGAACTATCACAGTACCTGACTACCTGTAGAAGTCTTCTTGATAAAGAGGGAATGATCAGCCGAAGAACGTCGGAACCCCTCATACTCAATGTGCTCTGATAATTTCTGAAACCAAGCTCGAGGACTTTGTTTCAGACCATAAATCGCCTTTCGCAATCTGCACACCTTCTGACACTCCCCCTCAGCAACGAACCCTGGTGGTTGCTGCATGTACACTTCTTCATGTAAGTCACCATAGAGAAAGGCATTTTTGATATCAAGTTGTGACAGAGACCAATTCTTGCTGACAGCCACAGCAAGGAGAATCCGTAAAGAAGCATGTCGTGCCACAGGAGAGAAGGTATCATAGTAATCAACCCCATAAGTTTGGGTATAGCCTTTAGCAACCAGGCGAGCCTTATATCTCTCAATGCTGCCATCCGCTCTGTATTTGATGGTAAAAACCCATCGACAGCCAACAATAGCTGTATCCACTGAAGGAGTAACAAGTGTCCAAGTGCCTCGAGACCGAAGAGCAGCCATCTCTTCTTGCATAGCAGCAGCCCATTTGGGATCAGAGAGAGCATCCATATGCGTATGTGGAAGTGCAACAGCCGACAGCCCCTTGACAAACTGTCGGTATGTAGGAGGAGTAAGTCTGTCCATGGATAAATGGCCAGAGATAGGATGCAAAGTGCAGCTGCGTTTGCCTTTCCTTTGAGCAATGGGCATATCAAGATCAGTAGGAGCATGAGCATGCTCGTGATATTCTCCTGTGGCATCATCATCACATAAAGAATCGTCAGCAGTGGTGTGTTCAGAAATTACCTTGGGCGTGCTGGGTGAAGGCACAGGTGCACAGGGAGCAGACGCAACAGGTCTAGTACGACGTTGGTAGACAGCTCCAAAACGTGGATCAACTGGTGTTGGACAACTCAGGAGTGGTAAAGGGAGATGGACTTCCTCACTCAATTCAGGTGCCCGTAATTGAGTTCCATTAGGAGAGAAAAAGGAGGCAGACTCAAAAAATGTAACATCAACACTCACATAATACCGACGAGTAGAAGGATCATAACATCGATATCCCTTTTGAGTGCGGGAATAACCAACAAAGATCGCCTTGATGGCCCGAGGAGACAACTTATCTCTCCCGAGGCCAAGCAAGTGGACAAAGACAACACATCCAAAAACACGAGGTTGAACAGAAAACAATTCTCTGTCAGGAAAGAGGACAGAGATAGGAACAAGGTCGCCCAACACAGATGATGGCATGCGATTAATAAGATAGCATGCGGTGAGAACAGCATCTCCCCAGTAAGAATGAGGAACATGACTATGTATAATGATGGTACGAGCAACATCAAGTATATGACGGTGTTTTCTTTCTGCAACCCCATTTTGTTGGGAGGTATAAGCACAGGAGGTTTGATGAATGATACCTTTATCTTTGANTGTGGTCATCGACAGCAACAAGATAATACCTATGACCTTGAAGGTCAGGTGTACGACTCGGGCCCCAAACATCAAAATGAAGTAACTCAAAAACAGACTGGCTACTTCTGCCGGGCCGCAGGGGAAACGATGACCTATGATGCTTGCCCAACTGACAAGACTCACATTGAAAGGATGACTGAGGAGACAGCTGAGGAAGAACATGCAGTAGTTTCTGAAATGGGAGATGTCCAAAACGCAAATGCCAAGTATAGGCTGAAGACGAAGATGACCCCGAAGAGGTAGACCCAGCAAATGGAATGGGGTGCACTAGCCTGTAGAGACCTCCCTGTTCACGGCCACTGCCAATCACCCTGCCCGTCAGTATATCCTGAAACACAAGAGAAGAGGAGTCAAATATAGCACGACAGTGCAAATCTTTGGTAATCTGACTGATAGAAAGTAGACTGTGTGGGAATTCTGGTGCATGAAGAACGTGTTGCAACGACAATGACGAAGTAAGTTGGACCTCTCCATGTCCAACAACAGGAGAATATTTCCCATCTGCTAGAATAACTGAGCGACCAGGTGGAGCAGAGACATAGAAAGTAAACTGTGCCTTGTCACCACATAGATGTGTCGATGCACCAGAATCAATGAGCCAATCTGTCGTGTCAGTAGCAGGGCAAACTGTACAGGCAGAATACATACCAGAAGAAGAAGCACTAGCAGCAGTAGTGACAGTAGAGGTGGTCGGATCTGGAGCATGCTGAGGTCTATCTCCAATCAAGCTTCGCAACTGAGAGAGAAGATCATCTACACGTAACTCACTGGAAGGGGTGGTATGCTGCGCCTTAGGCGGCTCTGAAGACTCAGTAGAAGCAGTCTGATTAGCAAAAGCGGGACGACCATGTTTCTGCCAACACTTATCCACAGTGTGACCAATGCGATGACAAAACTGACATACAGGGCGCGGAGTCGGAGTACCACGACCACGGCCTCCTCGACCTCTAGCAAAGAATGACCCACCTCTGCCACGAGTAGCAAGCATAGCAGAAGTGGTGTCAGGAACAGCTGTTGCAGGGATTGGAATTCTGCTCAGTCTACTATAGGCCTCATCAATAGGAGGGATCGAGGGACTAGTAAGCATCTGATTCTTCGCTGATTCATAAACCGAATCTAATCCCGAGAGGAATACCTCGACCATAAGCATATCACTATATGCCTTCTGTTGCTCACACTTACATGCAGGAAAGTAGCTGTTTAGTCTTTCAAACATGGACTTGAGACTAGAATAGTAAGTGTGGAGAGGGCGACCATCTTGGCGCATCTGATGAATGTCATGATGTAGCTGCATAATTCTGGTTTCATTTATTGCTTGCGAATAGGTAGCTGCAAGAGAATCCCACATATCTTTTGCACTTTCCTTGTGCAAGACTTCATTGGCAATGTCTTGAGAAAGAGTGCCAACAATCCAAACCATAACTAGAGAGTTATCTTTAAACCAAGTACCATATTTGCCTACCTTCTGTACGGGCTCGGGCTCCAATATAAGATGCTCTTTGTCATGGGCAATCAAGGTACGTTTCACTTGCATTGCCCACATCTCATAATTACCACCATTCATCTTGGTAATAAGGCTGGAAAACGGAGAACTCTTCATCTCTCCCGACGATACAAAGGAAGAGGTATTAGTGTCACTGCTGATTTCAGACATCTTCTAACTCAAAGTAGGAAATCGAGCCACGGAATAGGAAGCGCAGGAAAATACAGTCACATATGTAAAAACAGCAAGTTGATCATCAATTGAACATTGCTGAAAAAGCGGTCAAACGAAGTACACGAAGCATGCATCTGATTGGCTGAATGAAAAACTGAATCTCATAAACCTAAGATGATCTCAGGCGGCAGACGGCAAACATGGCAGAAAAACTGATGCCGATAAACAAAAACTGATGACGCCGTAGCTCACGAGGAAGAACGAAGAAGAATGGCAAGCGATGTTACCAAAGAAGACGGCATACGGCGCTGAACTGAATGCTGGTGTAAAGGCGATGAACTCAGACCATCGACGAGCGGCAAAGAGCAGCGGCAGACGGACAGCAGGCAGCGGGCGACGATGGCAAACGGCGGCACACCAGGCGAACTATCAGACGTCGGAGAAGGGCGACGTCAGACGAACGGCAGGAAGCGGAGAAAACACCAGGCGAACAGCAGGAAGCACGGGCGGTGGAAGACAGCAACGGCGGATGATAGCGTCAGCGGGCAACTATGGCAGAAGGCGGGCGACGGTGCGGCGGCAGCTGAAGACGACGACGACGGGCGGCGGAAGGCGACGAGCGGGCGGCGCTGGAGGAAAACAGCGGCGCTGGAGCGGACACCGACGGCGGCGCTGACGGCAGGGGTTGGACTTTATAAACTAAACCTATCTTAACAGTCTATGCTCGTGTGGGAAAGTAACAATAGTTGGACTTTATAAACTAAATCTTTTGCTCACTTTCTAGTGAGTTTGTTTCTCTTAATGTTGTGGATTTGGGGCGTAAGTGCTCCAATTTCTTTCACGATATGATGATGTTGCAGGTTGGAATAGCAACCTCAATGAAGGCCATTGAAGATTTTGTGCCCCAAAACATAACCTCGGTTAATAGGATCCTTTTCATTTGTTGCTGCTGTAGCTGCCAAGTGATCATTTTTTTCCACCTGAGAAGTTTGCAAACTCGATATTTATTATTTTCAGCATAAGTAAGACCATTAAACATTCTTCCCAAGCGAATGAACATATTTTTTAATATTGGATCTTGATTAGAGGAACATAGCTAGCACCTCTTGACACGCATGTTTGCCACAATATTTGGGATTAAGGGAGTGTGCCATATACTGGGTTCTAGTTCTAAAACGAGTAAGAAGCCCAATCTCAGGTTTTAGCGTAAATTTCAGAAGTCAATCAATGGGTTAAAAAATGAAAACAAGATTTTGCAATTTATGTGCTTATGTTGCATCACTGACATGCTTGTTTGGGAAAATCGTTTGAAACCAATGAATGGTCTTTTACATCTGTCTTCTATAGACTCCTTTCCAGTTATTAGACACTGCAGGTTGGGTTGATGGTGCTATCTTTCTCACAGAGGTCTCACGCCAAGATTGATCATGTACTTGTCACAAGGGGCAATATTTTTTGCATCCTACGAATTTTTCAAGAGACTATTTTCTTTGGAAATACAAAAGATGGATGGACAACATCACATAGCAAGATACGACACAAAGGAGGGTAACCCTGTTTCCAGGACTGCTTAAGGTGCGCATTTGTAAATGTCAAAGTCATTAGAGGGAAAAACAAAAATATGCATTAAGTTTGTCATCATGTTCTTGTCAGTCTTATATCCTCAGTAGATTGTACATAAAGTTGTGTCAGTCTTATATCCTCAGTAGATTGTCCATAAAGTTGCAAGCCTCTCCTAGAAGGTGGAGCCTGCCTGTGATGGATAGGGGGGTGACAATTTTCCCATAGTCTGGGATTCATTAAAAATTTCATTACAGTCCTAAGAATCTTAGAGCTTTGTAGTATATCATTGTTCCACAATCTGATTGTCATGTGACAACGCGTGCACCTTGACAACAATCCCAGGGCACATTTCATGAGTCATTGCTGTACTCAATGTTTTCATACCTTGGATGATTTGGTTATAAAAAATGTCATAATTGATGACCAAAAGTTGGCTAATGATTTTATTTTTATTATTTCTTTTTTTTTCCCACATTTCTGAAAATAAAAATAGTACTGCCATGAGATTTTTAACATGATCTCTTGGTAATGTTTACCTGATTCTGAAAAGTGAAAGCGATGATAAATCTCTTTGGACTTGGACAGCGTTATCAGGGGATTTAAATTTTCGGAGTGGCTGCATACTCATTCCAGACAACTGGAATTCCATCATAAGGTTCATGATTGATGAATGTGACCAAAGCTCCCTCTACTGTAGATTAAAGTTCTTTTTTATTTGTATTCCATGATGCAAATTTCGTCTTTGTCACGAATGCTATGACCTCTATGCAGAACACAACCAATGGTGCTACTGGCTTGTTTGTGCTGGTGTTTTTGCATTTTAAGTGGACATGCTTTGCCACTATGGAATTTTGCACCTGCGCTATTGAGGTCAGTGGTTAGTTGAGCTTCTTGTTTTCGGCTTCATAGCTTTGCTGCTTCTGGGTGATGACACGCTATTTATCTTGTCCAGTGAATAGAGATGGCAGCAAGTGGATCACACGAACAGTCTTCAATCTTTTAAGGTAAAGCTTTTTTATCAGCTGTCCATGTGAAGTGTCTCGTAGCCATATTAGCTAACCATATTATCAATCTTCCTATGTGCCTGCCTTATGGGAAAGAAGACCTGATTTCAATATTTCTCTTACACAAATCTCGAAGTTTCATTAGATCTTATGGTTGGATGAATGTTCTAATTCCTTGTTTTTTTTTTAACCCTCGATGAAGACATCTGCCATGTACTGGTAATTTTCCCTTGATTTCTGCATATTATAAATTGGTTAGTTAATGTAATCACAGCAAATAGCTGTTGTTGGTTACCTATCTGCCACTTGCCAAACAATTTTCCACTTGCCCCACTTCTAATGCCGTTTTTCCTCAAGTATCTCCATAACCTTCTGTTGGAGGCCACCTATTCCACATTTTAAAATTAAAATTGCTTCTTTAAATGCATTAATTCTCTGCCTCATGGTTTTCTATTTTTTTCCCTAGTTGTGAAGTTACTTAACCATTCCTGCTAAAATAATGTGATGATTGACAGTCTGACTAGTCACATCGGCCTCGGGGGGAGACCATTTGGGCACCATGGCAATAAAGGTCCAGCAGATGAAACACTGAAGCTATTGCTATGTTTGAAGACTTCATGTGTCGGTGCCGTACAGACACTTTTGGTCATTAGAGAGTGGTTTTACTGGCTAAGGAGCTGAAGAGGATATAGGTCCAAGTTATACTATGTCCATCCAATAGCAGTCACTAATCCAAATTAGCTGTTCTTGTGTAAGTACTCTCTCTCTCTCTCTCTCTCTCTCTCTCTCTCTCTCTCTCTCTCTCTCTCTCTCACTCATTCACTCACTTGCACATGCCATTGAAGTGCAGAGTTTGGATTAGACCCCTTGAACAGGTTGAATTTCTCTTTAAGTTAATTGTTTGACAAGTTCCATTAATACAGATGTTTCACAGTCTTACGTCACAGTGGATTTGTTTGCATTCTTTGCTTGGATTCATGAGCGTTGGGAAGCGATTGCTTTGTTGGAAGACTACATGTGGTGGTGCTATACAGATAATTTTTGGTCATCAGAACGCTTCTGCTCACTAATGAACTTGGGATGAGATGAAGAGGGTGCAGATCCAAATCGAATCGTAGTCAATCCACTAGCACTGTTGAATCTAAATTAGCTCTTCTGCCTCTTTCTCTCTCGTGCACATGCCAATTGCCATTAACTGCAGAGGTTGGATTGGATAGTTTGCAGGTTTGATTTCTCATTTAGTTCACTATTTTACAAGTTTCATTGGTGCAGATGTTTCACAATCTTGCTCCACAGTGGATTTTGTTTGCATTCCTGGGCTTGGATTCATGAGTGTTTTGTTTAGCCAAGAGATATCAAGTTCTTGTACTGTGTTTGTGCTGTTTAGTCTGGCCAGAGAATTAAGTTTCTGTTTGGTTTGCTTCATGCAGGTTTAAAATGGGCATATTGTCCGGTTGGGCTAATCCTCTTCTTCATTCAAATTGCCCGCACCAACATGGTTTTGGGGCCTGAAGCTTTAGGTAATGCCAGAGACCACCTGAGTTGGTGCTTTAACTTCCTTGAAAATGGTGAATTGAGAGTTTTATGGCGAAGGACCATTGTTGAAAAGGTTGGAATGGGAATGTGGACCTCAAAGCCTCAAGGAGCAAGGAAACCCCTTGGATGTACCTGCCGCACCATTCTTTTGTGCACGTGGTCTGGCTTTCATCAGAATGCCGTCTATGAGAGTCAAACTGTTATCGATTTTCCTCCGAGTTTCAGCTTCCGGTGTCATAAAAAATTTAAAAAACCATAAGCACTTTAGATAGTAATAATAGGCTAAGATAATGTAGAGGAAGGTAAAATTTAAGAAAAAGATACACGCTGGAGAAGGATAGCTAAGGGCAACAATAATGACAACAAAAATAGGATCTGGCAAAGGAGAGTAGTACAAGAAAAGAAGGAAGACTGACGAGGTGGACAATAATGAAGAGTCGATAAGCAACAAGGTTGTGTTCACCTCGGATTTTAGATCCGCGGTGATTTAAGATTTCAAATCTGTGGATTTAAAGTTGGAACAATCACTCTGCTACCTTGCCCTCCACCCCCGTCCTTGCCTATTGGATTTTAAATCTTTGGTTTTTAAAGTGCATCATGGATTACTGTTAATTTGAGGATCTTTCTAAACACTTTTAAATGCTGCCTCCTCAGATCTGAGGTTATCAAACTCAACCTCAGACAACGGAGCTTGGGACTTCACGTTAAAGAAATGAAACATTTAGGAAGGAAATGAAACACCGAAGCAGAAAAAGAAAGAATGAGATGGATAGATGGATCTGGTGGTTTCATGTGATGGAGGAGACAACGAACCAGGGAAGAGTGACTCCATGCTAAATTCGGCAGAATGATTGTGGGGAAGAAAAATACTGTGGTAGCTCAAGAAATTTGTGCTTCAGCTTGACTGGCTAGATTTTAGATTTGGGTATAAAGCTCTTTATGTTAAGCTGCATTGGCTGATGATGGCGACAATCCAATAGAAAATCAGGCATCGTAGCTGTTCCATATGATTATTATTAATCGAAGGGAGAGTTTGATGGTTTAGAATTTTGATTCTAGAATTAAAATGTTAAAATCAAATTTCCACTCAACCTAGAATTGGAATGAAAATTTCAGTTTTAATTTTCTTTTCACTTTGATAGTATGGAATTTTGGTTTAGAATTAAAAATAACTTGCTTGATTAAAAAAGGAATTAAAATTGTAGAATGTATGGAATAACGCCTTCATGCCTTGTGCCTCAAAGAGATGAAAATATTTTATAATTTTATAATCATAATTATTAAAATTTTGATTGTGGAATAACCCTATAATTCCATAATCAAAATTCTTTGTTGATAATAAAATTTTCATTTTTAAATAAATAAGAACGCCGATTCCATATTCCAAGTGAATCGAATGCTCCCTAAAAATGTTAATGGTTTCCATCTAGAAAAATATAATTTCAAAGAATGCAGGTAAAATGCACCCTATATAAATTAATACATGTTATAAACACCCTATGGATGCCGGATGGGGTTCTATTTAACACCTCTCTATATGATGTCCAATAATCCTAACTCTCCCTCTAGGGGGCTACACCACGCCCCCGTTCTGGTATGAGAGTTAGGATTATTGGACATCATACAGAGAGGTGTTAGATGGGGCCCCATCCGGCATCCATAGGGTGTTTATAACATGTATTAATTTATATAGGGTGCATTTTTAGAAGTAGGATCGGTTATGATTCCAACCTATGCTTGCATTGGTGTTTACATGCAATTCCCACCAGAAACAGTTGTGCCTTTAATATGAACTACGTTTTATGTTATTGCATTTAATTAACTCAATTGTTCCTTAGCATTCAAATTTTGGTGCCCTGAATATATATATATATATACACACACAAACCAGACACTTAAGTCAGGAATAGAAACCTGGATCTTTAATTTCTTGCCAAAGAATGATTTTCAATGCAACATAAACATGTTAATATATTTATAAAAGTTATTTCGATATAAAACATGCTTTGATTCTAGTTGTTTTTTTGTGAAAAAAGTAGATTTTATTTTGAAAATGTTGATGCTATGCATTCTTGTTTCTTATTATAAAAACACTATTAAATGTTTTGCATCAACGTTCTCTTAAGATCATATCAATACAATTAGATTGCAAAAATAATATTTTAAACATCAAAATGAAAGCGTCTAACTTTTATCCTTGACCTATATGACAAAAAAATGTATTTTGGCACCAGGACCTGCCAATACGGGAGGAGATGTGGCTGCAGTTGCACCTACATAGACGCACATTTCTTTTGAGTTTGATACTCTTGCGGTCAAACTCTTTGGTGATTCTAAGTTAATGATTAGTCAATGTGCTGGGATCCCAGAATCGCCAGCAAAGGCAGAAATTTTTTATTGTAGAAATCAAATTATAGTTTCAAAATTTTAATGGAAGCTGAAACATAATTTATCAAACATATATGCTAAACTAAATTTTTTAAAATTTAGATGTAAAAAGTTTTTTTTAAAAACGAGGGGCCAAGCCATGGCCCTTCATTCCCCTAGCTCTGCTCTGGCTGTAGCATTAGCAGGCCATCTCCCTGTTGCATTCCACCAAGGTGTGCTCTTTGACTTCACTTGTCCCACGATGAACCCCATTGGACAGATGGGGAGGAAGGGAATCACCAAGGGGGTGCCGTTGGCCTCCCCCTCACTAGGGGCGGAGCCAGGGGGGGGGGGGGGGGGGGGGGGGGGGGGGGGCGCAGGGGCTCTGGCCCCCCTTTAAAAAAAATTAAAATTTATATATAAATTTTAGAAAATTTCATTTTTCCTATATAAAAACTAAAAACAATGATATTTTGGTCTATGTCAAAATTTACAAACTTTAATTTGGCCACTTCTTGAAAATTTTTTGGCTCCGTCCTTGCCCGTCACTATCAAGTGAAGGGATCCTCTCCCTCAAATGCAATCTGCAGCACTTTCTAGTGCCTGTGGGCGACGAAGTCCTCTTCCTGTTTCATTTTTTTTGTAACGAGGAAGGTGGAGGCATCAGGTAGCAGTGATGACCTGCTGCCTCTCTCCTCTCGTCAAGGAGAGAGACGGCTGCTGGACCCCTTTTTCCTCAAAGAGTAGTGACCTGCCATTTAGGGATGGAGTTGGCACCCTATGGACAATTGTGCACACAGACCCACAAAAAATTCTTATTTTTTATATTAATACTTAGGAAAGTTTTTTCTTCTTTTACATATTGGTGTATCTTAAAAATTTAAAATTTTGTACCTAGTGCCCCTTAGCCAAAATTTTTTAGCTCCACCCCTGCTGCCATCCCTTTCCTTGCCGGCGGGGTAAGGAATCGTTTTGGTCTTGGTTTTAACAAGATGGACGGATGAAAAAGGGTCGGAAAAAGTTTCCTAGCATTTAATTTGTTCTAATCTGTTTCTTGCAGGTGTGGTTTGAAGGAAAAGATGAGCCAATTTGGCGTGATAACATTTCCAAATCTTTTCCCTTGGAAGATATTTGGGAGAATGTAAGGGTCCAACATCAATCTAAATCATACTACAACTTCATTTGGTCACTCTTGGTGTGTCTTACTAGCAATGGAAGGAAGATTACTAACACAAGCTCGCGTTCAGAGGTCTAGCTTCCCGATGTGTTCTATGTAAATCGCATGAGAAGACTATTGAACATCTTTTTTGCAGTAGAAAATCTTTGGCGAAGTGTAAGTAGAAAGTTTGGTGTGGCCCGTGTACCACACACTTCTCTCTTAGACGAAGTCCTGTGGTGGACAGGTGTGAACGTTCAACCCAACTGGTTCGTTGTTGAAAGCGTACTTTTGGAGTGGTTATATGGACTGTGGACTTCAAGAAACAAGGCTCTTTGGCTGGGATTTTTGGCTCATCTGGAAGAATTGTAGAGAGAATTATTTCAAGATTGATGTGGGAAAGACATACAATCTGCAGAAAAAGGATTAGCTGAACACAAGTTTACTTACCTCTATCCCTTGATGTAGTTGAGATCAATGTTATTAAAGTTCAAACAGGTTTGCTATTTAAAACTGCATATTTAGTGAAGGTAAGCATGCGATTCAGCCGGCTGGGGTCAGGGTATATAGAGGAAGGGACAATACCCTTTGCATATCTTTCTTGCTGAACTAATTTGGCAAACATTTTAGGAGAACACATTTACTCGAATCTATTTTGCCTAGTCTGAAGCTAGAAGAGGGGATACCTTTACTGTCTCAGCACTAAAATGTCCAAAACTTCTTCCTGTTTTGCACCCTTCTGTGATTAGCAGCTGCAGACCATGAAACTCAACCTCACAGTACAAGTTTGTTCTATATCTGGGGTACCTACAATTGAATGGTTTTCCTCATGTGCAGGGTTTCGAGTCTCTGTAGGGTGGCAGGAAGGACAGTTTAGTCTCAGGAGTGACTGCGGTTTGTGCAGTCCCCTTTTGTCCATATCTTTTTTTCTTTTTGTGTTTTCTTGTGCCTGTCCCTCACTTTTTGTATGTACAGTCATGATAATTCCCTGCAGGCTTCTTTCAGAACGTGAAGATTTCTTAGACTTTCGGGCCTGAACTAATTGCTACCGGCGAGGAGAAGATCACCACATAAAGGCACGGACTGGAGTTTGAGTAAGGTAACTTTCATTAGCTTGTAGTTTATACAACAATAGTTGGAAGAAAAAAATTCAAGAAGGTGACATATAGATATGGTAATCAATAGTGTTTGCCATTGAAAGCAAAAAAGGCAATTTAAATTTCAAATAGAATTATGTAAATTCTTCATTCCTTGAAAATAATTCCACGAAATTTACATGTATAGATGTGCTCAGATATACGTAAAGAAGTAGGCCTTAGACCTCCACTAAACGAGCCTTCTCACTTGCAATGAGCCCAGGCCCGTCCCACAGTTCTACAAGCTCTCTCCTTATCCATGAAATAAATATAATCGGTCCTAATGTCGACGGCACCTGCAATTGCATGGAAGTAAATTTAGGAAGAGGATATCAAAGTACACCATTTTAGTCAAGTGCGCAGTCCCAAATCATCTAATGAACTTAGACATGTTTACCAACACCTAGGCAACACGATGAAGTCATGGCCCATGAAGCTTTACCAATATTATTACTATTATTGCACGATTTCCCAAATCACATGGTCAGTGTTCTATGGTAAACTATACAAAACAGAACCAGAAATACGAGTTTCCAAATGGGAACTTGAACCAGCCTAAACAAGGCTTCATACATACAGCGAAGGGTGGAGAGGGAGAGCATCCAACAATAGAAAATTTAACGCAGACATCAAGTAATATAGAAGAGTTGAAAATTGAAAGGTTCAAGGAGAAGCCCTTCTTCAACACTCCACCCTTCTCCCCTTTCCAGAAGGAAAAAGACCAAAAAAAGAAATTTCCTTAAAGAAAAGACTACGACACAGTTATCCTAAAGAAATACAACAGTAAATTCTTGCACAAACAGCGAACAACAAAAAAGAAAATCCAGGATAGAGACAAAAAGATTAACACCCTTCTCCACACGAAAAATGCAACACATAATACAATCAGAAAAAGACATGTTGAGAGTAACAGAATCTAACAGTGCATAAAAGCATATGCTGAAGAGGTAATTTTTCACCTGGAGAAGTAGTTCGGATGTTTGTAATGGCCAGCCAAGACACAAGAAGCAAGCCACTCAAACCCAATGAAACTACTACCACAAATGAAGCTACAAAGATTTCCCTCCACGCAATGCCAGAATTAAACCATATACTAAAGAAATGGTACCAAATTAGTAACTTTAGGAAATAAGGTTTAATAATACACCTCTGAATTTATGTTGAAAATGTCAACTTATTCTCTCTTAGTTTGTCTTCGCTTATAGCCATCTATATGAGTTGAAAGTAAAGTTACAGTCATGCAAACAAAAGTACATAAACTACAAAAAAGGTCACCATGAGCCATAAGAGAGAGAGAGAGAGAGAGAAAAGGGGGGTGGTGGAGATTTAAATCTGGACCAGGACCATCAAATAAGGAAAACTGTATAAAAACAGGCCTAGTAAATAGTAGTATAACAAAAGCATGCTGAAGTACTAGAACTTTACATTAACTGCCAACATTAGAAACTTACTTTCAAATACCCGCTTCCAATCACCACCATTACCTTAATTTTGGTCTACTAAGGGTTAGTGAAAGACAATGACTAGATCGTCCTTCTTAAGCCTCAAATACAGAAGAAAAACAGGGCAAAAAAAAAAAAAAAACAAAACAAAACCAACACTATTCGCAATGAAGACCCCATATAAGGACACCCTCCTCGTTGTCTTTCTGCTCTTTGTAGAGTTTTTTCCTCTATCTAGATTTAACTGTGGTCCTAAATATATTGCCTTTGTTACTGTGACAGACAAAGAAACTGCAGAAGAAGGCAAACTTTTTAACAACAAAATCTAAAGAACCCAAATCCAAGAGTGCCTTCTAAAATTGAAAAGAAAAAACCAACACATAAATAATGGTGTTTATAGTTCAAAACTTCAAAAAAATGGTATTGTAAGATTATCAAATCAATAAGACCTAGAGATTGGTAGATTATATATCTACAACATCTACATGATTGCTTAGAACTTTGACCACTAAAGAGAAACAGAAATGCATCTGAAGCACAACCCTGAGGAGAGAACATGAAGCACCAAAAAAAGGAACTGAAAATGCTTAAGAGACCGCTCAACAAAAAACAGAGAAAAAAATGCTTAAAAGAAGACCATTAAGCACAGACTGGTTACTCACACACACACAGAGAGAGAGAGAGAGAGAGAGAGAGAGAGAGAGAGAGAGAGAGATCGCTGATAAAGACAAACATATATTCTGGTTGGAACTGAGGAGGAGACACAGGAGATGTCCAATGTAACAATGAGCACAGAAAATGAATATCCTTTGATTTCTTTGGGTAGAGCAATAATTTTCCTTTACAACTTAATGGTTTGTATTGTCTGTTAACAAAAAGGGACTTTGCATACTTTCTTCAACCAACCACCTATTGAAAAATCTTGAACTTTATGTTATGTGACCATTTCTTAGCCCATGCTCTCGTAAGTTTTTCAGCAGATAGAGCTTGAAACATACACTCATGAATTCTAATGTTGATCCCGAACTAAAAGATTATTCCTTTAGCTACTGCGGATGCAGTCTTAAGCCTGGCAAAAAAAAAAAGGAACAATGACAAGTGCATGGGCTGATAAGAAAAAATAAATCCCAAGAACCTTCCATTGATTAATCACTTGGCAAGCAGATTATTTGACCAGGACTGATGGTACTCATGATAAATGGTTGACATTCATAAAACGAATTAGCATTTACAGATTAGGGAACACCTAATAGAAAAAGAATTATTCCTTGCTCATTATCACAAACCCCACAAAGGACATGTTTATCACCCACAAAAGATTGTTCAATATAAATGATATATCCCAAGTACAATGTCTCGGGTGTCACCTGCCTTTTCTGGAACTGGAAGCTGTCTTAATGAATTAATCATACAAATGAATTCAGAACGACCAAAATCATAAGACTAAAAGAACCACAAAAATCTGCCATGGATTTGGAGAACAATCACCATTGTATTCTCACACGGTCCAATTGGTGTCTGAGGAATATGTTGGAGATTGCTGCATCTTCTTATAGCAGACTGTAAATGACTGGCTGGCCAGATGGTTGTGGTGTCAATAAACTGTGCATGAAGTTTGTTGGATCTCATGTAAATCTTATTCTATAGAATGAGTTTAATTAATAGTCTTAGAATTGTTGACTCCTAAACTGAACATACACATTGGATTTCACGATTTATTTTCTAAACCCTACAGTTTTTGACATTTTGAGTTCATCTTTATGGTTGATTTCATAAAACACTTGAAGTCTCTGGAAAAGCCAGACACCACCCTGGATTTAATTTCTGGAAAATGACCCTGGGAATATCCACAAACCGAGCTCCTTATGCTTTAAAATTTCAATTCAACCCCTCTAAACCCTTAAGAGCAAATCAAGAAATATGAGAAGCTACCTTGCTTTTTTGTTATATGCAACAGTATATCAGGTAAACATGTAACCAAATAGGGCAATAAACCTCACCAAATAAAGGAGTGCTGGCTGGGGAGACCTAGTCAAAATTCCGGCAGCCAAAGCACTGATAAGTCCAATTGCATACCCAGAAAGAGCACACCATATGTACTTCGGACCTTTGGCAGTATTAGTTTCTACAAGATTACCAGAATCCCTGGTTTTGCGGTGATCAAAACAGAGAACCAAAGCTAAAAGCATGCCTGGAATAGCCTGTGGAAGGGCGAAAGAACAGATTTAGAAATTTATGAAAAAAATGCTGAAGCAAAGAACCTAGGAGAACTTAAAACCTTCCTTATTAAAATGAATACAGAAACAATCGGAAACACTTATATATATGCCCCATCGTGCCACGAAAGAGACAAACCTTTCCAGCTCTTTTCAGCATCTACCCATGAACAGATATGCTTAAGGTAAACTAGAATCACCACATTGCACAAAATTTCATATCTCATTAACGAGGTAATAAAAAAGGCAAGTATTCTACTTTGTTTTGTGCATCAAAACAAATATATAATGGTTCACTCAATCAAGCAGGTTATCAGAAAACCAACTTTGTTGTCCTCGACGGAGAAGAACACAAATAAAATAATGAACATGCATTGCTGCAAGGTTGAGGACCGCCCATAAAAGAAAGTAGGCTGCAATGGATAAAAAAAGTCTGATCTCCTACTGTCCTACAAATACCATATCTACATACTTCCAAGATGCATAGGCTAGAATCTCAAAAGAAAAAAAACAGAAAAAGCATGAAACAACCAAACAGTGAGAACATTTGATGCAGGGGTGGGGCTGGCAGGGGACAACACCCCCCCCCCCCCCCCCGCCGCCCCAAAACACACACACACACAAACACCATGCAAACATTAAAATTTACTATACAAGATTTTAAAAAAAAAAAAAAATCATTTCTCCCCAGCGAAAATTTTGGGGACTGTATAATGGCCCTGCTAGGAAAAAATCCTAGCTCTGCCATTGATTTGGTGCAGTTGGCAGATGGGATCATCATCTGGACACTACGTTGTTGCCGTTGGAGACTACGCACTGTCTCTCAAGAACCATACTCTTATAAATTGAACAAACCACCAAGGAGTTCTCCACTTCTCCTGCAGTGTTTTGTGCATTTTGTGAGAGCATGATATTCGGGAGGCAGCTTTTTGTGGCTCGTCTTTAGCTGAATTTTGTGAGCATTGTTCAAAAAATTCTTGTATGTATTGCATTGTCAAACAGTCAAAGTATCTATCGCTACACCATATCCCTACAGTACTACAGCTTCAAGGAAATAGAAAATTCAAGAAGATCTTCCAATATATAATCATGCATGATGGGAAATTATTGAAGAGTGCTTTACTTGATTGAAAATTTGAAACAAACAATTGCTATTGTGTCTCTTGATTAATGTAAGTAATTACTTATGAAATCATGGTACTAAAGAATTTTTAGATGTCAGTCCTTTATCAATGACTGGCTATGTTTTATAAGTTAAGAGCATACAAAATGATATAGAAGTCAATGACACTATATACATAGAAAAATATAAGGGAAAAGAATGATATTGTTCCACATTTCAAATTTCCTAGTGCAGAAAATTAGCCAGCTTAAAATCTGAAATCATCATGATCTAGACACATGATTCAAGAAACTCATTTTGATGCAAAGTATAAGGATAAACAAGTCAAACATGTCAGAGACTCAGAATCATGATAAGTCCCAAATGCAGTCACAAGTCACAACAATGTGCGGATATTTTAAACTACATGGTACCATGGAACATAAACATTTGAAACACCAAATATCTCATAAAAGTGGAAGAGCAAGAGATGCACCATGTCACCAAGACCAAGCATCATGAACTCCATCGCACTGCTACCAGGAACTATTCCACCCATCAGGTTCCTAGGGAAAACAATTTTGACAGGCATCTCCAGTTTCTTGGCTATCAACTGCAGTCCTGGTAAACTTAAACTATCTGCAACTGTATGAACAGGGTTTGAGGCTTGCTGAGTTGCAACAGAGACCATGACGTTTGCCCCAAAAAACATCTCAGAAAAAAATACCCAGAAAATATCATAAACAAAGAGACAGACAAGAAGCAAAACACAAACTTTGATGTTAGGCAACCTAACGTGGCTGACAAAAGCAATGCATATTGAAATGCCCAAGACATTGTTCAGTAGCCAGTGTCCAGAAATGAGCCAAGCAATAACTATACCCACGCTCACTAAGACAAGTAGCCCTTGGGTTTTGGTAAAAGAACGTGAACAGCAACGAGATATGAAAGGATCCACCAGTCCAAACTGTGTCTTGAGATACAATGCATATGGTGACAGGCAAAAGAAAAGTGAGGCAGCAGAAGCAATTGCAGTGAACGCTGTAACCAAATGTGAAACTGAAGAGAAGAGGTAAAACATCAACAATAGGCTGCATGAACTAGCAAGTGGAATCATGAGTGCTTGTGATTTATCCAACGTAACTGAGGCCTCAGAAAAGTCACGGTTTCTCTCCATTTCCTTTCCATAAGTGAGTGCACGTTGAGCAGAGGCAAATGCAACAAGCACGGCTGTAACCACAAGTGCTATTGAAGCTGGTTCTAAGAGATATGCTAGCTTCCAAAGAGGCTCCATGGTTCTAAATCGTATCCAAGTTCTTCAGAAGAAAAGTGAACCTTGTGGACTTTCTTTCTTGAGCCTCCGCCACACTCTCACTTACTAAGATCCAACTAACACCACATAAATTAACAGAAAAACTTTGCACTGCATAACCCACAACTATTCTCTTGCAGGATCCTTGCAGTAAAGAAACTGTCTTTTTGACAGTGTCTCACCTGTAGAAATATCATCAAACCCAAAGAGGGTAAAGTTAATAAGAAAAAAAAAAAAAACTAAACATGCAGATTAAAGCACTTAAAATAGCACTCACAGAAACAAATAAGCACAGAAACATGGAAGGAGAAGTTCCAGGAGTGGTGACAATTTTTTGGAGCAGCAAATTCATTAGTTAATTAGTCCACTATGTACACCTAATACCTCTACCAGTTGAGAAAGAATGCTCTTCAACTGCAGATGTTGAAAACTCAAAAATTTTACATTGACCAGGTGAAGGCTCCACCAACTATAGACTGATGGAGATTGCATCGCCAAGTTAGAATCAACAAATAATGAATCAGCGTTTGTAGTTCTTCATACTGCACAAGCAGAGAAAAGTAGCTCGTTGCTAAGGACTAGTCGTTCCGTCCTTCTAACAAAAAACAAGCTAGTCAACTTAGAAGAATATTATGTCAAATATCCTTATGTAATATATTTCTAAATCCCCACATAAAGAACAGACAGGCCTAAGAAATTACCTCACAATCACACAACTTTCACAGATAAACAAGAATCAGACAAGTGCCTAGCTTGTCGGACAGGTGGCTAATAGATCAGAAACAGAAGATATTTGCAGATCGCAAGATCATCATTTCTAGGTAAATCATCAGTAAAAACCATTTACATTGAATAAATGGAGAATAATAGAAATTAAAAAAGATTATATCCTTTTAACATTTGCCTAAACGAAATTCGTCAGCTAAGAGTAAATCGATAAATCACTAACAGTGAATAATAACGACGGGACAGCAACAGCGTGTCACTTCAACGGGTAATCCTCATTGACAATCAGATGGATGAATAAAGTCAAGAGTCGGACAGGAACTCCAACTAATTGAAGGGTAGGGATTCGGAAATGAATAAGAGAAATGGGGAGAAAGAGAGAGAGAGAGAGGCGAAGATCTTTACCTCCAGACTCAGAAAAGCTAAGAGGCGAAGCTTTTTGTTCCATCAAACTCTGGAGGGGGTTGTAAATCCCTCCAAGAAAACCAACTGGGCAGGGACCGAACTCTCCGTCAAGTAGCGGATCGGAGCGTGGAATTTCCGACGGGAATTTAGAGAGAGAAGGAGAGATTAGGGAGGACTCGTTTGGACTCAAGATCTCGCAAAAACGAGCAACCCTCTCCCTCAGCTCCTTCCCCCTCTCTCCGACCCTCTGGATTCCCCTTTTCAAGGAAACGTGAAGGTGCGCACTTCGTATGGACGGTTTCGGCTTCTTACTAAATGGCTTCTTGACTTTTATGAGCATTATAAGAATAAGCACCAAATCCGCCTTTTATTTACCATTAAAATCTGAGAAGAACCTTTTTCTTTTTGTCTGTTCAACTCGAGCCCATGGCCCTTTGACTGTTTAAGACTTTAAGTTGGGCACGGCAGAGTTCAACTGGGTGGATTGGAATGCGTTACGTTATGCGGTGTGTTTTGTAAAAAAAAGGTGGTTGTCACACGTACATATGGAAATCTCATCGTCCGATAGCAATGCAGTTCTCGACCTTGAGGACAAAAGGAAGAGGCTTCAGGTTCAAATAAGAGAGGAGGCTTCGGCTTTCATTCACATGGTGAGATTATCTTCTTGCTTACCCAAAGCTGTGCAGTTGATGTTAATAGTGAGAAACGGTAAGAAATCTGAACATTTGTCCACAAAAGGCCTTTCCTCTCAATATCTTATCTTGTAGACAATTGAAATGTTGTTTTGAGCTTTCGTAAAATAATCATAATCGTAAAGTCTCTTTCTTTTTCCGGCAATGCAAGGAAAATTCATTGCATTATTCAAGGTGAGGATATAAATGATTGGGATTAAGATTAGCTCAGACCTTTATTGAATTTATCCTAATCAGTCATATTCACATTCCAACTCAGATTTGTTAAACTTTTTTTAAACAAAGATTCCATTCCAGTGAAACCTTTTGATGGGTAGACCCTCAACTCTTTATTTATGAAAAAAAAAATGAGTTATTTACCACAAAAAGTTCTCGTCTTTTGTATGGATAGACCATTTTTAATACATGAGGAACATCCTTAGTCAGAGCTGAGCCAGCGGACATCCTTAGTCAGAGCAGAGCGAGCAGACTCGCCAAGGGAGCGTAGGCAGTAAAGGTCATCGGTCGAAGTAGGGTGAACGGTTTCGTCAATGAAGAGGGAGCACAGGCAGTAAAGGTTGTCTGTCAGAGTCGAGCGAATGGAATCCACTGGCCCAATGAAGCATAGATGGTGATAGATTTAGGCAGCTTCATACAGATTGGTCCTATCTCTTTCATTATCTTCCTATTCCTTTCATTATCTCAGACGTTGTAAGACGTGTTATTTAGTCTTGTATGTTTCATTATCTTAGACGCTACAAGACGTGTTATTTGGTCTTATTCATTTCGTTATCTCAGATGTTTTTCATTCTCTTAGACACTATAGGACGCATTTTTTTGTCTCGCTGCTTTCATTATCTTACATAGCCATGACTCAAAGGGTATCTACTCCAACCCAATAGAAGTGGATAGCCATGCTCATGCTACGATTTCACAATCGAGTACAAGAAAAGACTTGAAAACACTACAACAGATGTCATGCCAAGATTGCCCAAGATGCTCACTACGATTTCTAGTCTCATGACCGACTTGTGGGAGAGGATCCGCCAAGCTCAAGAGGTGAAGTTCGAATATAGACTACTAAGAGTGTTTGGTTACATGGCAGCAAGGTCCATACCAGATTACCCTATGGGAGGACAGTTATTATGCCACAAAGGCCGTGTGGCTGTACCCAAGTAGCCGACCCTTACTAGGGAGCTCCTCGAGTATCAACATACAACTCCAGCTGCAGGCCACGAGTTTGTGTGCAAAACCCTCGAGCGAATTAAGGTCGGCTTTTGGTGGGAAGGCCTTAAGGGTGTGGCCAAGTTTATCAGAGAGTGTGCAGTATGCCAAAGAGAGAAGTATGAGACTGCACACACATCAAGGCACTTGTGTCCTTTGTCGAATCCAACACATACATGGATAGATCTATCCATGGACTTCAAAGAAGCCATGCCGAAGTTTGAGGGGTACGAGACCGCGCCAGTGGTGGTCAATAGGCTGTTCAAATATGTACATTTTGCACCTTTGCCCAAGATGTATACTATGCACACAGTCGCTCGACCTTTCCAGGATGCGATGCGTAAATTACATGGAATGCCTTACACCACTATTTGCGACCAAGACTCAGTGTTCTTGAGCTAGGTTTGGAAGGAATGCATGAGACTGGTTGGGGTTCAATTATTATTTAGCACCACTCACTACCCTCAGACAGATGGATGACCAGAGGTGGTGAATCAGACTGTCAAAACATACCTATGTAGTTTTGCAAACAAACATCTGAGTACATGGGTGCAATATTTATCGTGGTATGAGTGGGCCTATAACACCAGCCCACATTCCTCTATTGGCATGATGCCTTACAAAGTGGTTTATGGCCATCCACCACCATCCTTGCTCTCCCATGAGCTACGTACAACAACAGACCCAGAGATTGAGTGTGTCATGAGAGACCATGATGAAACATTGTAGGTGCTTCACCTGAACCTCCAACGTACACAAAATAGGATGAGATAGTATCATGATTGCATTCGCCGAGAGCAAGACTTCGAAGTTAAAAGTTGGGTTTGGCTAGAGGACTTTGCTGAGCCAACCTTACTCCAAGCTATTATCATGTTATTATGGATCTTACAAGGTCCTTGCCAGGTATGGGAGAGCAACATATAGACTGGAGTTGCCAAAGTACACTATCATTCATTCAGTTTTCATTGTTAGTCATCTAAAACCATGCCATCGGGATAGACCACATGAGGCCCTGCCTTGGATTGAGGATCCGCCTATACCTCGATAGGTTATGAGGCGTAAGAAGGTGCAACATGATGGCCTTTTATTGGATTGTGTATTTGGTCAAGTGGGATAAAGGAGAGGATGGGCCCACATGGAAGCATGCCAAAGAGTTTTTGGAGCCTTTTCCACAATTCATAGCTTTGGAGCAAGCTCAATACAAGTGGGTGGATTTCATGGACACATACCAACGAACGGCAAGCTAGCCAAGACACTGACACTGTCGGCTACCATGGCCAAGCTAGTGGCTGAAAATGGGCTAGCCAATACCATGGCTCAGCCATCTACAGCCTTGACAGCTCGAGCTTTCGGACATCTACAATCGGCCTTAGCTGAGAACCGGCTGACTCTGGACAACAGGTAGCTGGCATTCCAAGCATATGGCTTTTAGGGATTGCGGGGGCAGTCGAGAGGGTGCCGGCCAGTGGCGTAGCCACATGTGGGCCAAGGTGGGAAGTTGCCCACTCCAGTTTTTTAAAATTCATTTACTTTTACATTGAAAATTTTAATATTTATTTTTATACATATATAGGTGCCCCTCCAAAAATAAATGTTTCTAAACATGTGCCCCTTCAGTGAATTTTTCTAGCTCCGCAACTGGTGCCGGCCATGCTTGGAATAGTGGCAGCCTCATAACTAGTGTAGCCCTGCTCAAAGGAAGAGTAGCTTTGTAATTTTTTTTTTCTAAGGTTGAATTTTGGTGTAAAAACTTACATTGCGCGATCCTTGCATTCCAACTTCAATTCAACAAAGCTCAAAAGAATTTTCTATCATTGATCGTGTAGTTCCCAATTTATCTGACAAATTCTTCCTTGCCTCCGCTCCTTTCTATATTGGTTCTCCATTACAATATAGTGGTGATCGATTTCATGACAACATGAAGTTCTATGGGTGTGGCTCTATCATAGAATTGGATTCCCGAGCAGACTTCACTTGTGTGGCTCCTTGATGGCTTTGTTCGCGATCTCTGATGGATGAGGTAGTAGATCATTGATGATATAGATCTAAGACTTTAGCAATCAACAATCCTCAAAAACTCTATTCTAGTATGATCGCCCCTCAAAATCGTGTCTAATTTTCCCTTAATATGTTAGAATTGTTTTGTTGGGTGAATTCAATTTATTATCTGACAAGTTGTCCTTGATCTGATCAGAATTATGACTGACCACTCAGATCATTGATCTAATCTGATCTATCATTTTCTTTCGCTGAGATCTGTTTGTTTGTCTTAGGCGATAGCAAGGATTGACTGATTGGATATTTTGCTTTTGTTATTCAATTCCTAATGCGACTGAATTCTGGATCATCATCGATTTTTCGATGAGATTCATGATCCATCCAATCGTTAAGATCTGTCATTTGCTTGGATCCTATTGAGAATGAGATAAAGAAAGAGAATCAAGAAAAGAATACAAATTTTTACGTGGTTTAGTTCATAGACCTACATCCACAATGAATGCCCTCTTTTTCCTTATTTTCTTTCTTTGCTTTAGAGGTATATTTAAGATACATGAAGAAAGCTAAAATCAATGCAAAAGATCATTGGTAGACATTACATAAAAACTCAAAATGATTGTGGAAAGAATATCACCAATGTATATTGCAGCAATTCTTCCAACGTTCAAAC
Organism: Nymphaea thermarum; assembly: GCA_011799765.1. NCBI lineage: Eukaryota > Viridiplantae > Streptophyta > Magnoliopsida > Nymphaeales > Nymphaeaceae > Nymphaea > Nymphaea thermarum. The sequence continues at coordinate 65,284 of JAANDH010001570.1, forward strand.
CATTTCAATGAGGCAAGAATGAGAATGAACCATTGAGCATGTTGCGCTAGATGTAACAACCACTTTCAACAATCCCCTTCAAGTGGGATGTAGAGATTCAAACAGCCTCACTTGCTTTTAATATCATCAAATTGCTTTGTATGAATAGTAAACCCACCAGCCAGCTGCTCTATGCACCTAGTATATATTGTTTCAATGTCTTCTGTTTTTACCTTTTCACGTACATACTGACAATCAATTTCTACATGTTTGAACATTCGTGAAAAATAGAATTTGTAGCTGTATGAATTGCAGCTTGATTGTCACAGTGCATAGGAATGAGAGAGTTGATAACAAATCTAAGAACTTGGATGAGTGATTTTACCCACATAAGCTCAGTTGAGGTAGTCGTCATTGCCATGTATTCTACCTCAGCACTGGATCTAGAAACAATATGTTGTTTTTTGCTTTTCCAAGAAACAGGGTTTTCACCAACATAAATGCAATAACCTATCATAGATCTTTTATTTGAAGCATTGACTCAGTTTACATCTGAGTAACCTCATATATTAACATTTCCATTCACTTTGTACCACAAACCTTGCACTGGAGTTTTTTTAAGTATCTGAGAATTCTTTCAATTGCTTTGACATGAACTACTTTAAGAGAATGCATATGTTGACTTACCAAGCTGATGACATAATTAATGTGAGGTCATGTGACAATAAGATAGATTAACATTCCCACAAGTCTTTGATGGCTTGTTACATTTTCAATAGGTTCATCATTGGTGTTGTCAAGTTTAGGGTACACTGCCATGGGTGTGTCTATGCCTTTTTTGGACCTAGCTATTTTGATCCCCAAAAAGTATTTTAGTCTCCCCAAGTCCTTGATCTCAAAAGTCTTGTGAAGATACCACTTGGTGTGAACTATTCCTTGTTTTTCATTGCCTGTAATTATTATATCATCTGCATAAATCAATACAACAACAATTGTATCTTCTGATCTTTTGATGAAAACAGAATTATCTAAATAGCATCTTGTGAATTTTTTGCTCTCCAATACATCACTAAATTTTTGGTACCATGCTTTGGGAGATTGCTTCAATCCACAAATCGACTTCTTGTGTTTGCAAACGAGATTTGGAGTACATTCCATAGAGTGGCCTGGTGGCAGGTTCATCTATACTTCTTCTTGAAGGGTACCTTGTAAAAAAGCATTCTTCACATCTAATTGAAACAATGGCCACTCATATCTAAGCAATGGATATGAGAATTCTGATGGTGGTCATTTTTACTGTAGGGGCAAAAACCTCTTCATAGTCTAACCCTTGGGTTTGAGCATACCATTTAGCAACAAGACATGCCCTATGACATTCAATGGAGCCATCACTCTTGTACTTGGTTTTGAAGATCTACTTGCACCCAACTACAAGTTTTTCCACTATGAGAGTAACTAGTTCACATGTACGGTTTTTGTGTAGAGCATCTAGCTCTTCATGCATGGCTTCGACCCATAACTTTTGGTCTTTAGCTTCCTTGGTAAGTAGTGGGATCTCTTTGCTTTTCAATATGACTGAGGAAGGACACATGGTATTTGGGGTGGTGGTGATAACTTAATTTTTTTTTAAAGGATGAGTAACTGCAATGTAAGTGACAAAGTCTTTCGAATGTCGAGGTGGCTGAATGTTTCAAGAAGATCTCCTTACAATGGGTTCAGATGGGTGAGATTCCATGGTCACCAACTAAGGTTCAATAGGCCAATTCCAATGTTATGATCGTCTTAAGGTTCAAAAGAGGCTTTAGTATTGTTTGGATCAAATTCAAGGTTTTCAATGGTCTCTCTTCCTTTAGGGTCACTATGTGATGGGTTATGGTGATATCAAAATCATTGTACTGCAGAATGTTAGGCATGACCATGTTGTTGTGCTTGAAATTATCCTTCCCTTGCCTTGCATAGTGAGAGAAATATGGACCTTTTTCATAAAATACTACATTGCGAGAGATATGGATCTGCTTGGCGGTGACATCATAACATATGTATCCCTTTTTTGTTGATGAGTAGACCAAGAAAATTCATTGTTTTGCTCTGTGATTGAGTTTGTTTGCAGCTTTACTCTTAACATAGACAATGCATCCACTCATGTGGCCAACTTTAAATTTTCTTTTCATGAGGACTTTCAAAGGAGTTTTTCAGCAAGAATTCTTATGGGTGTGCGCTTGTTAGTATAACAAGTTGCAAAGACTGCATCATTTCAAAAACACATTCATTTCAAACAATAAAGACCTAGTCATTTCTAGAAGGTAACGATTTTTTTGTTTTGCCACCCCATTTTGTTGGGGTATATCAACACAGGTGAATTGATGGTCCATTCTGCTTTCTTTTTTAAATTGTTCAAAAAGTTGGTTTTTATATTTAGTACCATTGTCAGATTGAAGACATTATATATGGGTTTCAAATTGAGTTTCAACCATTTTGTAAAATTGTAGAATTTTACAAAAACTTCATCCTTGGTTTTTAGTAATAAATCCAAGTAGTTTTCAAAAAATCACCAATAAATGTGAGATAATAACAAAAATTTGAGTATGAGTTCATCGGCCGGTCCCCACACATTAGTATGCACTAGATCAAAAGGAAACATAGCATTATTTAAAGATTCATGGAACAAAAGTCTAGACATTTTAGCATACTTGCAAGTTTCACAAACATGTGAGTCATAATTCAAATTTGGTAATAAAATATTCAAGGCACGACATGGTGGGTGGCCAAGTCTCTGATATCAAAGTTCCCCATCTCGGTTGATTTGGGTAGTCAAGGCACATTTATTAATTTTCATCACATATAGTCTATTTTCTTGAGTTCCCTCACTAATCTTCCTCTTCGATATAGGGTCCTGCAATACAACATTAGTGGGAGAGAAAATAGCTTGACAATCTTCCTCTTTGATATAGGGTCCTACAATGCAACGTCGAAACAGACAACAGGTTAGTTGAGAGATCATGCATATAAAACACTTTATATTTAACACCATTTCTAAGAAAATCTAACTCTTCTTCTCCTTGAACATGCATAAAGGAGCCATTCGCAATAATGACAGATTTTTTTTCAGACATAGAAGAATAATTACTAAGGTTATGGCATTTCATAGACATATGATCACTAACTCCAAAATTGACTATCTAATAATCAAACATGAGGGAAATAAGAGCATTACCGGTAACATTTGTTGATGCTGCAATACCATTTTGTTGCTCTTTACCATGATGATCCTTAACAATTTCAAGTATTCATTTATTTTTCCAGCAGCTGAGGAAGATCCAAAGTATCCAAAGCTTTGGCAGTAACTTTGGCTATGGTAGTGGTGCTTTTTTTTTTCTCTTTCTTCTGGCCTCATGATGGCTGGTTTTCTATTGAAGAACCAACAACTTTCCTTGGTATGATACTTTTTGCAATGAGAATAGAATCATCTTGAACGGTTCTTCCACTTGTTTTCACCACTTTTATCAACTCCATAGAAGGCAACCTATTCTACAATACTAGAGTTCTCCTTTGGAGGATCAACATTTTGAAGCATTACTCTTTTTCTAGATTCATCTCCCATAAGAATGGAGCAAATAGTGCTAAGAGAAGGAAGTTCCAATGACAATAAAATATGGCTTCAGATGGGTTCATACGCTGGACCAAGAGTCGCAAGAAGTTCAAAAATTTTCTATTGTTCACGCATTTTTTCTCTTGATCTAAGAGTAACAGACATATCCATAAGATAGTCAAGTTCATCCCACATAACTTGGATGTTGCCTAGAAGATCACCAAAATTCTGGTTTCGCCTTTTAAGATCACCAAAGCCTTGGGAGAGTTGATACATACGAGCAATGTCGTTTTTTTCACTATAGAGTTCCTTTGCCTTTCTCCAAATTTGGTGAGTAGTTTCTGCGAAATAAAATCCTTGGGTGACCATAGGCTCCATAGAGTTAATCAACCAAGACATTATGAGATGATTGGTGGATTGCCACTCTCTGTTAGTCGGATATGTTTCAGCAGGTTTTGAAAAGATCTTCAGTGACAAAATCCAGCTTGTTCTGTCACTCAAATAGAGCATGGCAGATTTGGACCATGCCAAATAGTTGTTGCTGTTTAGAAGTACAAAAGTAATTTTGTTTGCTGGGCTGGGCTGGGTTGCTCCTGCATGATGATTTTTTCCACCACTCTGCCAGTGGTACCAAAGTTGGAGTTTTCTATCATGATGAAAAGAGCATGATCCAGCAGCCAGAATATAAGCAAAATGTGTCAGGAATTAACATAAATGTTCTGATACCATGTTGAGAATGAGAGAAAGAAAGACAACCAAGAAAAGAACACATATTTTTATGTGGTTCGGTTCATAGACCTACATCCACGATGAATGTCAAAGCAGCTACTCCTTTGGTTTTCTCTTTCTCCTTACTTTCTTTCTTTGTTTTACAAGTATACTTAAGATACATAAAGAAAGCTAAAATCAATGCAGAAGATTGTTGGTAGACTTTACATAAAAAAAACTCAAAATGATTGTGGAAAGAATATAACCAACGAGATATTGCAGCAATTTTTCCAACGTACATTGAGCATGTTGTGCTGGATGTAATGACTACTTTCAATTGATCCAAGTTCGACCGGCTGAACCGACTGTCACCTGGACTTAAGTCGATCAAGGACAACCCCTGATTAGTCAGCTAGTGTATGTTCCCTCTTCCAACCGTAGTTAGATTCATGGTTGCATGCCATTTTTCCAATGCCTGCATTCTGTAGGATCCCATTGGTCCTTGACTACATTGATTGCTTGACTTTAGTTAATTCTGTCTTGATACTTGATTCGTATGCATCATCTGATATTATATTCATAGTCTAATAAACAATTCCAGTTATTTGTCTGAGCCTTCCCTAGATTACCACAAGTGTTATTATTTTTTTATGTTGATCGGTGAGATACCTTAGCTGCATCATCTCTGTCTGAGCTCAATCCACTTGAACATTGCCTCGCTGATAGCCTCTATATTTTTGGCTAACCTCATGCTAGTGGTTGATAGTCAAACATGGCTTGGGACTAGCCGAACTTTTAGGTTGCTTCCCGCTTGTCCATTGCTGACTACGGGAGGTGATTGGCTGTGGCTTGGATCACCTTCTGATTCAGGCTGCTTGTCAATTGGTGTGGACAAGAACTTGCTCCTGATTTGTGATCATCACTGTGGACCAGACGTATTACTAAGGCCTTGGGATGCCATTCCAGCTCTACTTGGCTGCCTGTTGACATGTTGCATTGAGCGAGGCCTCGACAGGTGAGGATTGTTTCTCCCCTATAGTGACGGGCTAGGTGGTTTGGGTGCATTGCCATGGCCAGCAAGGTTGACTCTTCTCAAATGGCGCTAGGCTGAGAGAGCTGAGTCCTAGGCCTTTGAACCTTGCATTGGAGAGTTGTCCTATTTGGAAGGCTGTGGTTTGTTGCATAGGCATGGTTTGCATGTGTTTTCTTGTATGCATGGTTATGGATGTTGAGTGAGTTGTGAGCAGTTTATCTCTTGTACAGATGCTATTTTTCTCTTAAACCCTCCCTTGATCTTTCATTATTGTATGACATTGATGGTATTTAAGACACTTATATTGCCTCATGGGGATTGATTTTTGTTGGAGTTCCTATTTGGCTGTGATTGTCTATCGTACTATCCTACGACACATTTCGTTGGGCTTTAACTACACGGCCTTCCAGGAGGTGCCTACCACGAGATAAGTTAAGCCAATTGTGAGGAAACAAAGTTTCCGCCTTTGATGGAACCCTAAGAAAGGGAGGAAAAAGAGCAAAAGAGAAAAAAAACATAAACATAAAAAAAAGAAACATGAGTTGCAGCCCCATTATGGTCTATCACTGGATGCTTTTTTGTCGATCGCTAGACCTTTCTCTACTGCCTACTGCCACTGGTCTGAAACCCTTGAGGGTTTGAGAGAAGAGAGAAGAAGGAAATGGATAAAAAATGAAAAGAGTTTGAGTGAAAAGAGAGAAGGACATAGGTAAAAAAGAAAAACTCAACATGAAAGGGAGATATTTATTCCCTTGAGAGAAAAATTACAAAATGGCCTCTATATTTTTATCATATGTCCCTTTTAAAATTTTGAAATCACTAAAATAGTTGAGCAAACTGGAGTTTAATCAAATTGTGTTTGTATAATTCAAACTTGACTTATATACAACTTGAGTATTTGATCAAGTTCGAGCTCAACTTATGTAGAAAACAAGTGAGCTTAAGCAGAGCTTGCCTAGGTGAGTGAGTTGGATCAAGCATTGAGCAGCATTTGATGGCGACTTTCTATACATAAATTTCAAGTGCGGTGTCGTAGAGCCACATATGAGCTGGTGTAGGAAGTCGCCTACACTCTGTTTTATGATTTATTTGCTTTTATTTAAAATTTTTAAACATTTGGTTTATTATGGATATGAATGCCCATTCATACATTAAAATATGTGAAAGGTGTCCCTCTAAAAAAATTTTCTTTGGCCTGCGACTGTTTCCCTGTGTCTGAATCTGCATTGCTTACTTTTTTTTTCTTTTCTTATAATGTCTTTAGTTCATGCTTTTGTTACTTGTAACGGAGCACCCTCCTACTGGCCCTAGTGCATGTTGGGGATTCTATGTTTGGGATGGTCGACATTTAAATCCTTGTAAGAGGCCTCAACCATCCTATGTGAGTAAAGTTGAGATTTCTTTCCAAACCTCTTTGCTTACATTGTTCTTGTTATGAATGCGATTTATGCTCATTGCAAGAGCATCCCTCCATTTCCTTGCAATCCTTGATTTTTGCACGTGCTCATTATTTTCAAGTTATCTGCGCAACCTTTTGCCCCTTTAAGCTTACGAGAAGGAGCTATTGTTGGGCCACATGAGTGAAAGAAAGTGAGCTTGTGCCAACTGGTATAAGAGACAGGTTGATCATCTGGCACAATAGGGCATGGAGAGCTAAGTCGGTGTCGAGCTATCTGACGGTTGGCTGCTATCTGTGGCAGCATGGCTGCAGATGAAACAAATTCTGTAGTAGATGGAGTATAAACTTGTCAACAGAAGAAGCAAGCAACAAGTGGAACCAACAGAAGAATGGAAGCTCGACTGGTTGCGACCGAGAAGACTATTGCCTCCTTGAGTCATTTGATGACCGAAGCTGCTCAAAGCTTTGAAGACCACAATATTGGGACAAATCAGAATTTGGACCAAGTAAACACTCAGTTGGGAGAAATTTTGGCCTGGTTAGCTGCTACGGAGGATGAGATGCAAGTCCTCAAAACACGAAACAGGAGCTTGGAGAATCAGCTTGTTAGAGGGGGCAAAGTCGAAGGCATAGGTGTTGCACCTCATATGAAAGTCATGAACCGAAGAGGTATAACGATGTTTGAAATGTTAAGGAATTTGAGATCTTCCTGTATCATCTTGAAAAGTACCTCAAGGTAAACCATATTTATGATGATGAGATGAAAATGGCGACCACCTCAATGTTTTTAATTAATAATATCATGCTATGGTGGCAAATGCAGGAGAGTGATGTCAAGAGTGTCCTTTGCACTATGATACTTGGGATGAATTCAAGCACGAAATGTGTGAGTATTTCCTGCCAAAGACAACGAAAACATGGTAAGACAGTGGCTTATGGAACTCAAGCAGACTGGTTCGATCCATGACTATGTATAAGCATTCACAACTAGGATGTTTGAGATATCGAAAATGTTCGATGAGGATAAGCTATTCCACTCCATTAATGGATTACAGTTGTAGACTTAGTAAGAACTCTGTTGACAATATCCTAAAGACTTGAGCAGTGCCCTTGCAGCTGCCAAACGCTTGATTAATACATCAAGGCAGCCAAACTTTGAGTATAAGCCCTACACTTCAAGAAAGGTGGAAACAACAACCACAATATCAGTGGGAACAACTGGTGAACTAAACAATATGAAAAGGGGAACACTAATGCAACTGTCCAGAAGAGCAGTGATAGAAGTGGATGAGATGACAACAATTGACAACAATTACAAGTCTTTTCGACCACCACCAAGATTGAAGTGTAGGCATTGTAGTGGAAATCATTTTGCATCAAAATGCCCAAATGTTGGGAGCAACCAGGCCAGCTCTTCCAAACAATCTGCTTATACTATGCAAGGGTCAGGAGGATAAAGGCCCACATATGGGAGTACTTCAACTCCTTAGTGCTTTGAAGGAGACAACAAAGATGACAACAACGACAACTACTAGACTCATGTACCTAAACATGCTTGTAAATGGGAAGTCTACGACGACAATGATGGACACAGGTGCAACATACAACTTTGTCTCGGACCATGTCAGTAATTTGCAGACAGTGTTCCAAGTATTGAAGGAAAATGATCTTTATCTGAAAAGGGAGAAGTGCCTTTTTGGCCAATGGGAGGTTAGCTTTCTCGTCCATGTTGCTGGGCATGGCCAATTGCGAATGGATCTAGGGAAGGTGAGAGTCATCCAGGAATGGAAGCCGCCAATTACAGTGCATGAATTGCGGTCACCCCTTGGGTTGGCTAATTACTATAAACGGATCATCAAAGAGTATTATTTGATTACTGCTCATCTCACCGACTTGCTCAAGAAGAACACAGTCTGGGTTTGGATGCAGTCCTGCCTAGGATGCTTTTGAAGGATTGAAGAGAGCTCTTATGAGAGAGTATGTGTTTAAGTTGCCCGATTACTTGAAGCCTTTTGAGGTTCACACTGACACTTTTGACTTTGTTATTGACGGAGTATTGATACAAGAGAGTCACCTAATCGCCTATGAAAGACGAAAGTTGAAGGAAGTAGAAAGACACTATACTGTGCATGAGCAAGAAATGACTACAATCATGCATTGCCTTTGCATATAGAGACATCATCTACTGGGAGCTTAGTTCATCGTAAAGACTGACAATGTAGCCACAAGCTATTTCCAGATGCAGAAGAAGCTATCTCCCAAGCAGGCTTGTTGGCAAGAATTCCTGGTCGAGTTCAATTTTGTGTTGGAGTACAAGGCATGAAGAACCAATGTCATAGCAGACACATTGAGTCGCAAGGTGAAGCTTGTGACCACACAAACAGGGACCTCTGAAGCACATTTATATGGTGATCTCCTCAAACGTGTCCGCAAAGGCATGCAATAGGACTCAATGGCGAAGCACCTAGTAGCCTTGGCTGAGACAGGCGACTAGGAGATTTTGGCTATGAAATATACTTCTTCTCACAAGAGGTGGACGCGCATTCGTGCTGAGATGGGAAAAATCTGCAGTAGGAGCTATTGAAGGAAGACCATGGTACTTTGTGGGCATGCCATCCTGGCCAAGAGTGGATGCTAGCCCTCCTTGAACGTGGCTACTATTGGCCACAAATTCAGGACGATGTGGAGACATACGTAAAAACATGTATCATCTACCAACAGGACAAGGGAGTGAATCAGAAGACTGCCGACCTCTTGGAACCTCTTCCAATTCCAGAGCATCCATGACTGTCCATAGATTTCATTGTGAGCCTCCCAAGAGTAGATGAACTCAACTCTATCTTTGTGGTTGTGGATCGATTTTCTGAGTATGCTATTTTCATTCCAACCTCAAAGGAATGCCCTAATAAAAGATAGTGGAGATGTTCGTAAAGAACATAGTGAAGTATTGGGGCATACCAAAAAACATTGTAAGTCACCGCAATGCCCACTTTACAGGTAAGTTCTGGCGTAAAGTGTTTTGATTACGGGGCACAGACTTGTTGTTTTCAACAAGCTTCCACCCACATACAAACGGCCAAACTGAGCACATCAACGTCTTGTTGGAGCAATACTTGAGGCACTTTGTGATTGCAAATAAGAAAAATTGGGTGAAATTGTTGGATGTAGCCCAATTCTGCTATAACTTACAAAAGAGTGAGTCTTTGGAGCATAGTCTGTTTGAAATAGCCACTAGACAGCAGTCCTTGATGCCACACACTCTTGCTGCGCAGAAAATAGAGGGTCAATCTTCGTCTATCAATTTATCACAACAAGCTTCCCCCCACAGACAAACGGCCAGACCAAGCACAACAACATCTTGTTGGAGCAATACTTGAGGCACTTTGTGATTGCAAATAAGAAAAATTGGTGAAATTGTTGGATGTAGCCCAATTTTATTATAACTTACAAAAGAGCGAGTCTTTGGGGCATAGTCCGTTCGAAATAGCCACTAGACAACAGTCGTTGATGCCACATACTCTTGCTGCGCAAGAAAATGGAAGACCAACCTTCACCTATCAATTCATCAGAAACTCACAGAAGCAAACATAGTTAGCTAAAGCATTCTTGCACAAAGCGGTGAAGAAGCGGGCTGATAAGAAGCGACGATCGACATAGTTCAGAATCGAAGACCATGTCTTTGTGAAGCTGTACCCAGGCCGTACAAGAATCTTTCGTGGGGGACACCGTGCCCTTATACGAAAGTATGAAGGACCCTTCACAATAGTTAAGAAGATTGAGAGGCTGACGTACAAGCTAATTCTACCACTAGACTTCAAAGTGCATCCGGTGTTCCATATCTACAACCTGAAGTCTTTCCATGTTGATGGAAAGACCCAAAGAGGAGGATGCCGCAGCGAGAGCCAATCCTAAGAGAGTGTTATCATCAACCAAATGAGCAGCGGACAAATAGATGAAAGAAATTTCTTCGGCACAAAATCAACTTTCTTGGAGAGTCAGAAAAAGTACTTAGTGAAGTTTGGGGGGGGGGGGTGTGGGGCAAGGAGCAGCCGACATGGGAGTATGTCTTTTGAGTGAAGCAACGACACCTAGAGGAACTCTTGACCTACCATGTAACAGTTAGTGCCGATGACGACACATGATTTGAAGAGGGGAGCCTGTTTTCATGGAATCTGTATTACTTTCCTTTTTGCTTATAATGTCTTTAGCTTATGCTTTTGTTTACTTGTAACGGAACACCCTCCCACTGAATCTGTATTACTTTTCTTTTTGCTTATAATAGCTTATGCTTTTGTTTACTTGTAACGGAACACTCTCCCACCAGTCCCAGTGCATGTTGCGAATTCTGTATTTGGGGTGGTCGACATTTGAATCATTGTAAGAGGCCTCGACCATTCTATGTGAATAAAATTGAAATTTCTTTCCAAACCTTTTTGTTTATATTCCTCTTATGATGAATGCGAATCTATGCTCATTGCAAGAGCATCCATCCATTTCCTTGTAATCTTTAATTTTCACGTACATTCGTTATTTTCAAGTTATCTGTACAACCTTTTGCCCCTTTAGGCTAAAGAAGCTATCGCCGAGCCGTCGGGCTGAAGAAAGTGAGCCCATGACAGCGATACTACCAGTGACACTGCAAACTTTGACCGTTCAAAGTCAAGATCCAAATTTTTGTGGGTCCGCCACCGGTGACATTCCAAAGTCAAGCTCCCCAAATTTTCTAAAACTAATGGGAGAAAAATAAGGGTGGGGCCGCGAGGCTCTCTTCCAGCCCTCTGTTTCAATAGGATCTCTCTCTCTCTCACTCTGTGTGCACACTCGCAGCCGTCTCGCCCCTCATCAATCCTTCGCTTCCCATTCAAGGTGCAAGGTTCTCTCTCTCTTCTTTTCAAATTATTCGGTTATACGGGGTAGTTTCAGTAGCACATGGCCGTGAGCTATGGAAGGGGTCGCTGCTCACCACCTAGAGAGCGATCTGGTTGGGCGGAGACAATTTTTTAATGTGGGGGGTGGAAGCTTCAATATTGCTCGGATTAAGTTTCATATTTCATTCCCCGGCAGTATTTTGAAGGGGTCACCGGTAGCTCATGGGAGTAGTTATTTTGTGATCTATAGGATCTGTTTGTGGATCGTATGCCATGTCTGGTTTTAGGTGAAGGTAAGCGTCTTGCATCAAGAGTCATGTACAGATTTGTGCCGACTGATCCAACCTCTGGTTAGTTTGCTTTTTTTGCAATGTTGAATAATCTCTCTCTCCCCATCCCCACACCCCCCCTTCCTGTTGGGAACTTCGCCATAACACCTCAACATCTTATGGCTAGTTCATTTCGGAGAGGTGCCAATTTGAGTGTGGTACATGATTATGGTTCTAAATCAGTTGTTTGTCATGTTTTCTCTATTTCAGAGCATTTTTCTTTATTGGTAATTTTTGAGTCTTCATCCTTATTCTTTCTTTGTTAGTCATCTGGAGTCTTCGGTTGCGATTTCTGATGATATATTGGAGATTCATTTTCTGTTTTCGTGGCGAATATGATGGTATTCTTGGGTTGGATGTTGTTGGTGCTTCTTCTTCCCTTTCTTTTTTGATTTGATATTTTGCTATTGATTGATATTTTGTGAATATGTTTTGCAGATTAATAATGATTTCTGTTGGAATTGCTTGTTATAGTCTATGATAAAGTATATATTCCTAATTTTTCTTTACAGCTGATGGTATGTGTTTTGTTTCCTGCTGAAGAAAATGTTTCCTTTAATATTGTAGATTATTAAATCTTTTTAGCTGCAAACAACTGGAAATTCCGATCGACAAGTAATGGGTTCACATAGAATACACATGGAAGCTTGTTTTTTCAATGTAATGGGGCATCCTGTTGCCTCTTCTAGTCATTATTTCCTTCTTTTAATTTTGATTAATTTAAAATGGTTGGGAGTTTTCTGGACATCCAAAATGGCAAAAATCAAGTGGGAACTGCAAGAGTTGCGAAGAATGCCAGAGAAGAGAACAAAAGCATGTAGAACATCCTTTGCATAGGTGGGTTCTTTTGAAGTGTTAGAAGTTCAATACACCAGTGAGGTCAACAGTTAAATGCATAATTGCATATTTTTAATTTAAAAATGCAAGACATGCAGAAAAATTCAGGAAAAATACCACTCGTAAGAAAAACATGTCATACACAAACATAATAAAGTAGCAGATTAACAGTCATCAGTTTCACATGCATGATCTGTCAGTTTAACTTAAAGACTTAAAGTTCTTACATCAACTTGCTTAGATGATTAAAATGAATGCGAAACTATCATTCATCATCATCATCATCATTATCATCATCATCTACATCATCACCAATGTATCCTCAACATATGCACTCTCTTCATCATCATCTTCTTGTGTTCCTTCAATATTGATCCACTTAACATCTTTTCTTGAAATAAGGCAATATGTTCTTCTCCAACCCATGCATTCAGTACATCAAAATGCTCCAAGCATATGACCTCTTTATGCTTTCTTATTCATGTTCTTTCCAGTTATCTAAACAAATAAGAAATAACACACTATCACATGAGTGCGGGGCATTGGTGTGGATGCGGGTGCCAGTGCAACACATCCCAAACAACTTGGATGCGGGGGTGCAGGGAGGGCATTTATATATATACTATAGTTGTTTTTAATTTAATTTGTCTTTTTTTACTTTTATTATTGTACATAAAGAAAGAGAGAGAGAGAGAGAAGAAGAAGAAGAAGAGTGGAAAAAATTTTGAACATGAATAACAGAGGGCACAGTTGGGTATATGTCGGACAAAACACAGGAGCTGCCTCTTTTGTGAAGAATTCCGTGTGATATAGTTAAAACATTATAAACCAAGTGCATATTAGTAGATTAATTTGTAAAGTTTACTAATTTATTACTTTTATGTCCATTGCCTATTGTAATGAATATAAGCAAGGTGGTTTAACCTCTTATATTTTAATCTATTGTTTGTCTTGGTGTGTATTTGTTGAAAGGCACCCCAATTAAGTGTTTTAAAACTCGTTGAGTCAACCCGTTGACTCAGATCAGTACCGGGTCAATCTAGCAGAAAAATTTGTTTGCAGTCAACTCGGCTTGACTTGGCTGTAACTCAGCCTGACTTGGCTTGACTCCGGCTGGCTCAACCAAAACTTGGTTTGACTCGGTTGACATTCAGTTTGACTTGGTCAAGGTCATTTGGCTTGGCAAACTAGTGATAAGCTTCATATTGTACAATCAACAAGGGCTTGACTACTTTCTACTTAACTACTTAATTTTTGACACAGTTTCTAACTTATATTGGGACACACAATTTTGAAATTACAGCTCATTTGTTAAATTTACATATTGCAAATGAAAAACTTAAGCTTATTAAACTTAGCTTCATCTATGGTTATCTACTTATTTCACTTTTTAGTAGGGGTAAACACGGGCCGACTCGAGCCCGAGCTTGGTCAGCTCGAACTCAGCTCGACTTCTATTTTGCACAGCTCGAGCTCGGCTCAATGAAGCATGTCAGAGCTCGAACTCGAGGTCGAGCTCATTTAACTTGTTTAGGCATGCTGTAGTGCTCCAACAAAAGAAGATTGCAGTGTGCTTGTTGCTGCAGAGTGCCGTAGTGGTGGGGGAAGGGCTATCTGATCTGCAAAAGAAGATGAATCACTTTATGAGAAATGAGAAATTTGAAATCATGAAATCCCAAATGAGAAATCTGAAATTTTGTCTGAGAAATCTGAATTTCATCTGAAACCCTCGCACGCCGAGGAAGGGTTTCATATGAGAAATCTGAAACGCTCATTGGCTGAGCGTGGGTTTCATTCATCTGCTAAGACCTGCAAGTTTCAAAACCTTCTCTCTTTCATTCATATGTTGAAACCCTCACTCTCTAGCAAATGAGGGTTTCAGAACTTGAAACCCTCGCTCTCGCTCGCTGGAGAGTGAGGGCTTTGAAACCCTCGCTCCAGTGGTAGCAAGGGTTACATGAAACCCTCACTCCCTAGAGCGAGGGTTCCTTTGCTCCAGCGAGTGATGGATAAAACCCTCACTCGGGCTTCAAGACTCTTGCTTGAGCGAGCGAGTTCTTTTTAGAGTTTCATAGAGAGAAAGAGAGAGAGAGCGAGAGAGAGAGAGAGAGAGAGAGAGAGAGAGGTACCTAGGCTTTGCAACAATGGAGAAAATGGCAAAGGACGACGCCTCCCACTTGGATGATGTAGAAGACAAAGAAAGTGAGGAGAGAGAACAAGTGTGATGAAATGAGAAGTAAATCCGAAGAAGCGAAATAAATAGTCACTGAAATTTCTATTCATTTTTATTGAACCGAGTCGAGTTGAGCTTAAAAATTCGAGTTCAGTGGACTCGAACTCGGCTTGACTAAAACAAATGAGTTGAAAAATCAGCTCGAGCTTGGCTCATTTATGAAAATAGCCAGCTCGAACTTGATCACTAGCCGAGCTTTAACGGGCCGAGCTCGAGTTGCTCGGCTCGTTGTTTTCCCCTACTTTTTAGATCATTTAGCTCTTTATATTTTAGAATTCTAGTTTTAGATCATATACATTTAGTTTGTTAGCTATTAGTTTGTTGTAGATGTTGAATTTTAATGTTTGTTTCTTGTCAAATTATTCATTGATATGTTGATACTTGCTACTCAATTATGTTGAAAGATTCAACTACAAAGTAGCAACATGGGTAAATATGACTCAATTAGTATTTGCTTGTTATTAAGTTAATTGAGTTATACATGTGTTCAAGTCATTTTATAACTTTTTTATGTTTAAATGACAAATTATGTATTATTTTTTTCAAACAATAATTAACAAGATGTGAACTGAGTCACCAAGTTGACCCATCGAGCCACGAGTCAAAGACGGACGAGTTGAGTCCCAAATCATTGGGTTTTAAAACATTGCTCCAATTCTTTTTTACATTCACTTGCATTGCATGACTAATTGAGGATTTGAATTGTATTTTTTTTTATGGTTTCATTAGTCACTGACAAACCTATTCCACCATATATATAAAATAAAATGGCATGAGAAAACAAGAAATAAACAAAACAAATACAAAAGTTGATGATTAAACAGTAAGCTTGAACTTCAAGTGTCTGGATGAATTGTCGTTTTCATGTAAATAGCTGCATTGCTTCTCATGTCTCGCTGAACACGATCATAAATTTTCATTTTTCTATTAATGGCATCTTTTGTGTCAGGCTCAAGGACTCGTTCATCAATACAGTAATAATTTCGTATTCATTTCTCTCTCCATTTTGAATGTTGGTGAAACTTGACGCAAGGTTTATATATGTAAGCTTTTTACATATTTTCTTCCAAAAACATTGATCAAAATCTAAAATGCTAAGTAGTATGTTAAATGAAACATTGAAAAATGAAACTATGTCGAAAGCATTTCAATGTTATCTTCATGAAAAATGATCTTTTATCTTCTTTGTTTTCCTTTTTTCATGTTTTTTAAAGGTTCTGTATTTGTGACAATGAATTGGTAAAATATCATTGGAACTGCATGTCGAAGTCCTTGTGAATAACTCCTGAGTGGTTTATGTTCTGAAGGTGATTGGAACTGCATTTGGAATTTTGTGAAGAATTCCTAGTTTTTCTCTGATTGATATTATTTGATGTTTTCTTTCTGGACACACCAATACAAAGGCTGATAACTGTTGGTGATAAATATGTGTATGTTACAGCAAAAATAGGAAAAATATGAACTATGATATATTATAGTAGGACAATCAACTGCAATATATTATTGCGAAGGTGCAATATATTGTATAATGCAGCAACAGAATAGATTTGGATGCTGAGTTCAAGGCAGAGTAGCTATAATAGAAATGTAATTGCCAACTGTTTTTGCTTCATTCAGTATTAGGCATATCTAATTCTTTGAATAGGAAAAACTGATGGAGATTGACTTATCTAGCCGCATTTCTGATGAAACATGGCTGTTTTTAGCTTAGTCACAAATATTGTCGGTCTTTTTAAAGGCCAAGAACGTAAAGAAAAGTGAAGGAATTGCTATATTTTTGAAAAAAGCCAAAAAAACTAAAATATCACTTTTTTCCCATTTTCAGAAAAAGTGCTTTTGATATATTTTTAAATTTTCAAGTGTCTCTTTTAATATTTTAAGTACTTTTTTTTAATTAAATATTTTGTAAGAAGATTAGCATCATAAAATTCAATTTTATTATTATTTTTTATTAACTTTTTTGTTCCGTTTGTTTTTCTGAAATTTTCAAGATTTTTTCAAGAAAAACAAACTTTTCCATTCATACCAGAGAAAACCTCTCCGATAAAGACCCAAAAATTATCTTTTGTGATCGTGGTCTTACATGATTATGTTCTAAAACTCTTGAATTGGATGCAGATACTAGCATGGATTCACTTTTTATCCTCAGTAAGCGGTTCCTGATTTTAATTCTTCAATGTGCAGGTTACTGCTTTGATTTCTAGGAGGACAGTTTGAGTACTATGATGAACATGACCTCCGGCATGTGTGGCAAAAATCACCTCGTTCATGTCTGGCATGGGGACATGCAGAAAATGCCGTTTGGCTCTGTTCCACCTCTTCTTGATGTGGTTGATTTTTCAGCATTTTCTGGAAGTATTCGGTGGGCTTCATTAGAATGTTTTCCTTCAGTATCCCTTATTGCTTTATCACGAACTACCTGATGCTTTTGGCATACACTAATAAGTAAATGAAGAATGGGTGGCTTCCCTCTCAATAACTATCACTTATCTGTATAATGCATATGCTTTTGCTATATGAAGTGCTTCTTCCTTGCTTATACAAGGCAAATCTGGGGGCCTATGAGAAACTGCTTTGTCTATATAAGAAAGATTATTTCTTATCTTCTGTAAGAAAGGAAGAATATACTAGAAGTATATGTTGTTACGACTTAACAAGTGTATATGATCAAACTGAAAATGTTTCTTTTTTATTTTCTCCATTTACTTTCATGTGGCTCATGGTTTTCTCCTGGATCTGAATGCCTTTTTTTGTTCCACCTGCCAGTTTTCTTAGAATGTGAATTAGGCTTTCATGGATACTAATACTGGGAACAATGAAGTTCTTCTCTTGAAGTATCCATATGCTGATATACTCCTTCCTTTGGAGGCTACGTAGTAGAAATCACTAAACTGAATTGGTTTGGAAGATGTCATAGAACTGGGTTATTTCCTGCAGTAAATTTTTAATAAACCATTATAGAATTGCCAATTATAGAAAGGCTTCCTTGATTGAGTTATCTATGCTTCATGATGGACGATCAGGAAGGGAAGGAGGGAAATGCTGTTAACAGTGCATTAGAATGGTTGTTTGATGAAAATGAATGTGTTCTACAGAGTAGCAGGTACTAGGAATACTGACTTCTATAGATGGTTTGGAGATGGATGACAATTATATTAAGGTAAAAAAGTGTAATCTGTTGAAAATATGCTACAGTTGGATGGCTGATGGAAATATTAACAAGATTTCTATTTTTCATGGTTCCTTCTGAGGAAGGTGATAAGATGTCAGTGTGTTTGGATTTGGATGTCATTTGATCCAGATCCAAGCTTGTTTAATACTTCAAAGTTCTTTATTGGCATGTGCTGAAATACATACTTTGTAATTCTTGTTAATATATTTCAAGAGCATTCATATCCATGTAAAAAATGTCATTTATTCATATTAATGAATTAGCGTTGTTAGGGTTGAGTTGCTGTGATCCCCTCCCTTTTGCACTTCTTTCTCTCCTTTCCTTACAAGTCGAAGTGTATGTCCATAGACAGTCAGGCTATTAATCACATCATAGTCAAGTACTGTTTCCTTAATCCCTGTTTTGATAATATGCTTGACATGTTGGTAGTTGCCCATGTGTTTTCAAAATTTGATTTAAAAGCGGGTATGACTAGATTCAGATTCAAGAGGGGGATGAATGGAAAACGACATTCATGACCTGTTATAGAATGGTCGAGTGGCTGGTCATGCCTTTTGAGCTATTGAATGCCCTAAGTATGTTTACAAATGTTATGATCCAGGTATTACGTCCATGTCTAGGCAAGTTCATTGTTGTCTGCTTTGATGATACTCTCATTTATAGCCAGTCAGTGTCAGATGACATCTCTCACCTTAGGGCAGGTCCTTGAGATTTTGCAAAAGAAAAATTTATGTGCAAATGCCAAGAAATGTGATTTTCTTATTGATAAATTTTGTTCTCTTGGGACTTATCATCTTTTGTGAGGGGATTAAAGCTATGTCGCACGGACTCTTCAAAACAAGGGCCGCACCTGTGTCGACACGATGCTGGTGCCGGTGCTGATATGAGTGCGGCTCTGACACATAACCCAACCGCATCATTTCTTATGCATGTTCAAAATATTTTCTATTCTTTTTTTCTTCCCTCTGTCCCTTTCTTTCTTTATGTATAGTAATTGATAAAGTAGGAGAGAGAGAAACTTAATTAACATTAACAAAGCCCTAACTCCTCTTTATATAGAATAGAGGAGAGGGAGAAGTTACACACAAGTCATTAAAAGACAGCCTTATTACATAAGTACCCTCTCAAGCATAACACTCAATATAAACACGTCTTAACACTCCCCCTCAAGTTGGAGCGTATATGTCAAACAAGCTCAACTTGGAACAACAATTTTGAAATGGTCCTCTTGCAAGAGCTTTAGTCAAGATATCAGCAGTTTGCCCTGTAGTTGGAATATGTGAGGCACTTACAAACCCCTTTTGAATCATGTCTCTGGTATAGTGACAATCTACTTCAACATGCTTGGTTCTTTCATGAAAGGCAGGATTATTAGCAATAAACAAAGCAGCTTTGTTATCACATAACAATTGCATAGTAAGAGGCACTTCCACAGTAAGGTCCATCATCAGAGATCTAACCCACATAACTTCAGCAGTAGCTTGAGCCATAGCTCTATATTCAGATTCTGCACTTGATCTGACAACCACTGTTTGCTTCTTACTCTTCCATGTGACCAAGTTGGATCCAATAAACACACAAAAGCCAGGAGTGGATTTTCTGTCAAGGTGACATCCTGCATAATCAGCATCAACGTACACAGATATAGTGAGAGATGTACCATTTTGAAAGAAGAGTCCCATTCCTGGTGAAGTTTTCAAATACCTCAGAATCATCATAGCAGCTTCCCAATGGACTTTCTTGGGCTTATTTATAAATTGACTCACTCTGCTGACAGCATATGCAATCTCAGGTCGAGTAACAGTGATGTATAGTAGCTTCCCAACAATTCCTCTATATTGTCTAGCATCAACATCTTCAGTATCATCATCATACAGGCGAGTATTGATGTCCATGGGTGTGGAGGCAGGTCGGCATCCTAGCATACCTGTCTCTTGCAAAACATCAGTAACATATTTCCTTTGGCACATGATAAGACCCTTCTGATTTCTGGCAAACTCAATACCTAGGAAAT
>JAANDH010001571.1:0-25740 GCA_011799765.1 Nymphaea thermarum
TAATGCACTAAAGTTAATGAAAATGTAATGTGTATGATAGAATACATGTGGCTGAGATATACGTGAATGATGTGATTGTAAGTGTTATGTTTAAGCATGCATCGCACGTGACTAACGTTGTGCTTGTATGGCCTGCAAGTGGCCTTTACATATCGTACTCTTACGACATGATGATAGAGGATTTGATGTTTATTCTCTTCTTTAAGCCTTTCTTGAGAAGGTTTGACATTTCCTTGGCTTGTTGCCATACTGCGAAGGCTAAGCCTTCAATTGTTTTTCCTTTTCAGGTTTTGGCAGACCCAGGGCAACAGGCTGAGCGGATGGCGACACTCACATCCTACTAGGAGGTTTTGGGTTGTGTTTGTATAGTGCCGGCGCGTCTTGTGTGGTTGTAGTGATGTCGTATCTTGTTAGGCATCAATGTTAAGATTTTGGGGCATTTTGTCATGTATAGAAATGTGTTTTGTATGAATTGAAATGCTTATATCAATGAAAGTCGCCCCATTATTTTGTATTGCTTGGCTCTTTGTCTTTCTGAACTATTGTGTAGTCGCACCTCGATGCTTTAGGTTTAAAACAAAAAAAAAATGTTTGAGTGTCAAAAGGTCGGGGTGTGACACTGCAATTCCTTCAACAAGTTAATATTACCTTGTAGGCTCAGGACCAACAGCTTCACAAAGTTCATATAATTGATTTGCAACCATATAGCGAACGCGCCAAGATTTATCCTGCACAGACATTAGTGGGCTCAGGCTGGATAAAGAGCTATTAGTAATTGACCAGACATAGGATACCATAAAATAACAATTAAAAGAACCATTGCAGCCAAGAAGCCGGTACTGCCAAAAGAACTTACTTCGTAAACACCATATATGAACACTCCTAAGTACTTGGAACGCAAATCATCTCAGTAATGAAAAACTCAACTGACGCAGTACCAATTTGGCACATGGACACAGAAACACACATATGTGCAGAGAATTTGTATGCCACAAAAGTTTCTACCATTCTTCTTCTCACCTACCATGATAGTGGTACCTAATGATGGCATCATGACAAGTCCACGATCTGAGGACTGGTGTGCAAGAGAGTGAGGACAACAAGTGTGAAGTTTCTACGGACAGGAAAACACAAGGGTCTATGCAAAGGGGACAGTACAATAAACTTAAACCATGTTAATACATCCGCTCCAGTGGCTTGTGTAAAATAGCTAACCCAATCTATGTAGAACAGAAGAAAAAACAAAGATGACAAATATGTCCTAATGCTTAAATGAAAACTAAGGTCATCCCTACATGGACACACATGCTCACATGGATCTAACAATTGAAAATGTTAAGAAAAACCTTCAGTTAAAAATTAAAAATTATAACCAATTAGGAAACCTAAATTCACATAGAATTTTGCACATACCATAAATGTAATGTATTATAGGTGTAGAAACACGTAACACAAGGAGAGAGCAGAGAAAGAACACACGATATACATGAAAAACCTCAGAAAGAGGTAAAAAACCACGGAGAAGCTCTGACCGAAGGGCAAACCGCAACCCTAGGAGAGAGAAAAATATTTTCACTTAACTCAACAATTACACGTAAGTGAAGAATATATAAGAGGGAGAGAAAGAGTGCCGCCTAGGGTACCGAGCCAGCCTCGATACCCGTGCCCCATAGGACCGGGTCCAGATATGGACCCGGTTCCCCCATTACAATAGATTCTAACACTCCCCCTCAAGCTTGGCATACATGTCAAACATGCCAAGCTTGCTAACATTTTTCTCAAATTGAGATGTACATAAAGATTTAGTTAAGACATCAGCAACTTGATCTTCAGACTTCATATAGGGCAGGATCAACTCTTTCGAATCTATGTGTTCCCGTATGAAGTGGCGATCGATCTCCACATGTTTGGTTCTGTCATGCAGGACAGGATTGTTTGCCAAGTTAATAGCAGACTTGTTGTCACAATACATCCTCATCTTCTCTTCCATTTTAACCCCAATATCTGCTAGAAGAATTTTGAGCCATAACATTTCTGTAACCCCCATAGCAACAGCCCTGTATTCAGCCTCAGCACTGGACCTGGAACAAACTTCTTGTCTTTTACTTCTCCATACCACCAGGTTACCTCCAAGAAAGATGCAGTATCCTATGGTAGACCTTCTAGTATCCGTGCATCCTGCCCAGTCGGCGTCAGAGTATCCTTCAATGCTAAGTTGATCTTGTCGAGTATAGAGCAATCCTTTTCCTGGGTCATTCTTTAAGTATCCCAATACTCTTTCTGCACTTTTCCAATGGCAATCAGTAGGAGCATGCATAAACTGACTTAACACACCCATAGCATACGTAATATCCGGGCGAGTAAGAGTGAGATAAATAAGCTTACCAACCAGCCACTGATACCTCCCTTTTCTTTCTTCATCCAAGATTGTCCCAGTTTTGATACTTATCTTTGTGCCAGACTCCATTGGAGTTAGAAAGGGCCTCCATCCCAGTTTACCTGTCTCTTTTAGAAGATCCAAAGTGTATTTTCTTTGGCTCATAACAAGTCCAGTCTCAGATCGCGCAATCTCAATTCCCAAAAAATACCTTAATTTACCCAGATCTTTGAGATCGAATTCAGCAGCTAACATTTCTTTCATCTTCTTTTTTTCTTCTTCGTCATCACCTGTGACAATCATATCATCAACATATACAAGTAGAAGGCTCAATCACCATTTCCCTGTTTATATCCATTAGTCTTCATTACAACCCTTAGTCTTTCAAACCAAGCTCTAGGGGACTGCTTGAGACCATACAAGGCTTTCTTGAGATAGCAACACTTTCTGTTCTGAGCATATTCAGGCGGCATGCTCATATAGACTTCTTCCTCAAGGTGACTGTAAAAATAAAGTATGCAAAAGGTAGAAGAAATCACACCAACGTAACGTGGAAAACCCTCAACACGAGGGAAGAAAAACCACGGGTGAGGAGGTCTAACGCCCACTAGCAGCCAGACTCTCTCTCTCTCTTCAAAACTTCATTAACTTGAAGATTAGGGTTTACAGAGACTTAAGTAGTCCTAATTAGGACAAACCGGATCTGGACCAGATCCGGACCCATATAGTAAAAGACCCGTCAACACTCCCCCTCAAGTTGGGCATACATATCAAACATGCCCAACTTGGATACATTTCTCTCAAATGGAGTTACACTTAGGGCCTTGGTTAGGACATCAGCAGTTTGATCTTCAGACTTCATGTATGGAAGTATTAACTCTTTAGCATCAATTCTTTCTCTGATGAAGTGACGATCGATCTCCACATGCTTCGTTCGATCATGAAGAACAGGATTGTTAGCCAAATTAATAGCCGACTTGTTATCGCAGTACATTCTCATAGGCCCTTCAATCTCCATTCCAATGTCTGTAAATAAGATCTTCAGCCATAACAATTCTGAAACTCCAGTAGCCACAGCCCTATATTCAGCCTCAGCACTTGAGCGGGAACAAACATCATGTCTCTTACTTCT
This sequence comes from Nymphaea thermarum, assembly GCA_011799765.1. Classification (NCBI taxonomy): domain Eukaryota; kingdom Viridiplantae; phylum Streptophyta; class Magnoliopsida; order Nymphaeales; family Nymphaeaceae; genus Nymphaea; species Nymphaea thermarum. The sequence continues at coordinate 3,510 of JAANDH010001571.1, forward strand.
CCAAACCACTAAGTTTCCCCCCAAGTAGACGCAGTATCCAGACGTCGATCTCCTCGTGTCAACACAGCCTGCCCAGTCAGCATCAGAATAACCTTCAACTTCAACAGACTTTTGTTGCACATATAGAAGTCCCTTCCCTGGATTCCTCTTCAAGTAGCACAGAATTCTATCTACAGCCTTCAGGTGTACATCAGTAGGTGCATGCATGAACTAGCTCATCACATTTACAGCAAAGGTAATATCAGGTCTAGTCAGAGTGAGGTATATCAATTTTCCAACTGGACGCTGATACCTCCCTTTAGCTTCCTCATCCAACGGTTCTCCATCTTCGCTACCAAGTTTATGTCCAGCGTCTATAGGAGTAGAGGCTGGTCTGCACCCCAGCTTTCTTGTCTCCTTTAGTAGATCCAAGGTATACTTCTGTTGATTAAGTACAAGAGTTGTACTTGATCTAGCAATTTCAATACCAAGGAAATACTTAAGCTTACCGAGATCTTTTAGATCAAATTCAGTAGAAAGTAAACCCTTTAATTTTGCTATCTCTTCCTTATCGTCACCTGTAACAATCATATCGTCAACATAAACCAACAGTAGGGCAACTTTGTTTGCTACATTCTTTACAAACAAGGTATGATCTCCATTTCCTTGTTTGTAGCCATGTTTTTTCATAACCAATCTGAGACGTTCAAACCATGCTCGTGGAGACTGTTTTAGCCCATACAAAGCCTTCTTCAACTTGCAACATTTTCCAAGTTTTTCAAAACCTGGTGGCATGCACATATATACCTCCTCTTCGAGATCTCCATTGAGAAAGGCATTCTTCACATCAAGTTGGCACATCTCCCAGCTCTTCATCACAGCCAAAGAAATAATAACCCTAACTGTCTTCATTTTTGCAACCGGAGCAAAAGTCTCAAGGTAGTCGATCTCATACTTCTGATTGAACCCCTTGGCCACCAAACGTGCTTTGTATCTCTCAATGTTTCCATCTGGTTTGTACTTCACCGTGTAGACCCATTTTGACCCAACCAAGTGAGCAGCTTCAGGAATATCAACCACCTCCCATGTTTGATTTTTGTCTAAGGCATCCATCTCTTCTTTCATCGCATGAGACCACTTAATGTCTCCTTGAGCCTCTGTAACATTCCTGGGAATCACAACAACAGCCAAGGAGGATACAAAACATTTATAATCAGTGTTCAATCTAGAGTATGATACGAAGTTACCAATAGGATGTTGTGTACATGACCTAACACCCTTTCTCAAAGCAATAGGAAGGTTCTCTTTTTCTTGTTCAGTCGAATGCAAGCCTCTTTCAACCGTTTGCTTCTGAGTATGACTTGGATCATCCAAGGAAGAAATAGGATTGGGATTTAGTGTAGCCTCTTCATTATCAACCATCTTATCATCACAAGTTTTCCTTCTTGAATACACTTGTCCAAACATACGAGTACCCTCTTGTTCGGTCACCATAGAAGGGAAATCCTTCTCCACTTCCTGCTCCTTCTTTCCCAGTTCATGTGCCTCAGTAGAAGTATCCTCTTTATCCTTGTCAAGCACCTAGATATGAGGAGTCTCTTCACGCCTGTATTCCATAAAGTCTATAAACTGAATTTTCTGTGTTGGAGAATACTCTTCCTTAGACATATTCTCCCCCTGAAGAAGATTCGCACCAAAGTAGGAGACATGTTCCAAGAATGTGACATCTTTTGTGACATGAACACGGCCAGTGGTGGGATCAAGACATTTGTACCCTTTCTGAGTAGACGAATACCCAAGGGATATACCCTTAATGGTTTTGGGATCAAGTTTCTTTACATGCGGGCTGTGGTTATGAATGAAACAAACACATCCAAAGACCCGAAGAGGGAGATGGAAGGGCTGACCATTTCCTGGAAGCATAGAGTAAGGAGTATGACCTTTGAGGACACGACTAGGCATACGATTAATCAAGTATGCACTAGTAAGAAAGGCATCACCCCAATAGTGTTTTGGGAGATTTCTTTGGAATAAGATGGCTCTAGTGACATTGAGAAGGTGACGATTTTTTCTCTCAGTCACCCCATTTTGAGGGGGGGTATAACTACATGATGTCTCATGAATGATCCCCCTCTTACGAAGGAACTCCTCTACACTGAGACACATATACTCACGAGCATTGTCAGACCTAAAAGATTTGACAGAATTTCCATACTGATTTTCTACAAGGAGAATGAAAGTTTCAATAATGTGAGGAACCTCACAACGATCCTTTAGCAAGTAAACAAAAGTGCACCTCGAATAGTCATCGGTAAAAGTGATAAAGTACTGAAAACCACCACGAGAATGAATGCCTGAAGGCCCCCACACATCAGAATGAACCAAGGAGAAAGCTTTATTAGCTCGACTGTTTGAAATGGGATACGAAGCTCTAACATTCTTCGCAAATTGACACACATCACAAGATAACATGGAAATGTTTAAACTGGAACATAACTCAGGGAACAATTGTTTCAACATCCCAAAAGGGAGATGACCAAGACGTTCATGCCAAAACAAAAACAACTGACGACACTCTTCCTTTGTCTTCTCTGTCCTACGGACTGCTGACATCAAGGCTGTGGCAACACGTATAGGGAGCCGATAAAGACCATCAGACGCCAAACCAATCTCAATCCTCTTCCCTGTCACCAAGTCCTACAAAACACAACGTTGTTCAGAAAATATAAGTTCACACTTCAGTTCCTTGGTAATCTTACTAACAGATAACAGATTTAGGGGAAGATGTGGAACATGCAAGGCATCATGCACTAAAAAATTATTCAACAAGGAAAGACTCCCTTTCCCTGCCACAGAGGTAAAGGAACCATCGACAAGTGATACACGTTCCTTTCCCGAAGAAAGCTTGTAGTCATGAAAAAGTTTGGGGTTGCCAGTCATGTGATGAGTGGCACCACTATCAACAATCCACTCCCCCACATAAGAAGTACCTTCTGTCCCTGAAACGGCTAATGCATGGTTGCCCTTCACATCATCTGATTTCTCTGTCTGACCTCCATCAGCCTGGCTCAAATATGCTCGCAACTCACGAAGCTGTTCTGCGGAAAAAGAACCTTTCCTATCACCAGGGCCTGTGACAGAAGATTCACGCTGCTTACTAGCAGAAGGCCGCCCCTTACTATTCTTCTTCTCTGGATGCAAGTCCCAACAAAAATCTATCGTATGACCCAGTTTCTTGCAGTGAGTACATTTGCGGGAAGAACGGGAGGATCCTACAGATGCACGGCTGACAAAGGCAGACTGTTCTTCCCCTTTTCGGTCACTGGAGACCAGCTTTCTCTGTTCTTCAGCTTCAACGCGAGCATACACATCTTCAATGCTAAAGGATTCATCAGAGTTAAGGAACTGACTCCTTATATTTTCATAGTCATCATTCAGGCCAGATAAGAAGAGGAAGACCCTATTTTCCCATTCCTTGGTCATATACTGCATTTGATCTTGAGGACACTTCCATGTAAGATCAGAGTGGTAGTCAAGATCCTCCCACTTTGATTTTAAGGCGGCATAAAATTCAGCAACAGAGCGCGTCCCTTGACGCAGGGAATACACATCCCTCATCAGTTGGTACACACGAACTTTCCTCTTCTTATGACCATACATATGCTCCAGGATAACCCACATGTCCCTCGCAGTCTTCTTGCGAAGAATGAGAGGTTGAATATCTGAGGAAACAGAATTTATAATCCACATTTTCACTTGATTGTCTTCAAGATACCACGTATCCCAAGCTATACTTCCCTCTACAGGTTCAACTTTTCTCCCATTCACATAGGCAATGCGCCCTCTCCCAGCAATCCCCATGGTAATCGCAGCAGACCACCGTAAATAGTTCTCCTTATTGAGTTGTATGGTGGTAACTTGAACCGGTACATTGTCCGTCCGCGTAGACCCAACATCAGGTACGTTGGTATGGACGGTGGAGGAAGAAGACGAATCAGCCATGATCACAACTCAGAAGTGGCTGCCAAGAACAAACGGTGGTAGCAAAGATGACACCGGCAGCAAAGAGGATACCAGCGGCGGCAGTACAGAGAACAAAGGCGGCAGCAAACTGACACCGGCAGCAAAGGACAGCAACAAGTAGGGACGACACAGTCAGGGTGCACAGCAGCTTGACCCGACAACAGAAGAGAGGGCGATGGACAGAGCACTCAGCGTCGAAGGTCTGGGCGACGGCAGACCAGAACCTCACAGCGCTTGAGTCGTAGGAGATCCAGTGGCAGAGACGGGTGATGCTCAGGCGGCGGCAAAGAGCCTCAGGCGTCAGCGGAAATAGCAACAGAGTGGGCAGCGGAAACAGGCGGCGGCAGAGAAAAGAGCCTCAGGCGTCAGCGGAAACAGCAACAGAGTGGGCAGCGGAAACAGCAATAGTAGCAGGCGGCGGCAGGAGAGCACTTCGCCGGAATCTGAGGGCACGAGCGGAGCAGCAAGAAGCGGCGGAGAGCAAGTCGTCGGAACTTGACGGGCGATGACAGCATCCACGACGTGCAGCAAACACTAACGGCACGGCGTTGGGCGATGGTCGGTGAACAGTACCGATATCTGTTGGAACGGACTCCGTAGGGCGAGCGTCGAGCATGAGGAGTAACACCGTCGGGCGATGAAGGGTGTCGATCGATCCCTCCTCCAATCACGAGCAAGACAAAAAATCGCCAGAACTTCACGGCTCTGATAAAATGTAGAAATAAAGTATGCAAAAGGTAGAAGAAATCACACCAACGTAACGTGGAAAACCCTCAACACGAGGGAAGAAAAACAACGGGTGAGGAGGTCTGACGCCCACTAGCAGCTAGACTCTCTCTCTCTTCAAAACTTCATTAACTTGAAGATTAGGGTTTACAGTGACTTAAGTAGTCCTAATTAGGACAAACCGGATCTGGACCAGATCCGGACCCATACAGAAAAAGCCCCGTCAACAGTGACCATTCAAGAAGGCGTTCTTGACATCAAGTTGGTCCATGCTCCACTTCTTTTGCACTAAGATGGCCCTTCCTGTCTTCAGTTTAGCAACGGGAGCAAACGTCTCAAGATAGTCAATCTCATATTTCTGGATAAACCCCTTTGCAACGAGACGAGCTTTATAGCGTTCTACAGTGCCATCAGGTTTGTACTTTACAGTAAACACCCACTTGGAACCAACTAAGTGAGCTCCCTTGGAAATATCAACAACCTCCCACGTATTGTTCTTTGCCAGGGCGTCCATCTCCTCTGTCATGGCCTGTAGCCATTTAGGATCCTCCCTGGCATCTTCCACTGACCTGGGAATAACAGCCATAGATAAAGAAGTAATAAAGCACTTATAGTCTTTATTGAGTTTTGCATACGAAACAAATCTCTGAATAGGATGAGAAGTACATGACCTGGTGCCCTTGCGCAGGGCTATGGGAAGCTCTTCATTCATTGGACTTGGATCATCCGGGGAGCTCACAAGATTGGGATTGGTAACATCAACGTCCTCCATCACATCCTTCTTCTTCCTGTTGTAAACCTGACCAAACAAATGATCACGGGACTGTTCTTCCACAGGGCCCCCCTCCATCTGACTGTCGCTGTCCTCACTGATTGTGTCTTCCACACTCGGAGAACTAACTGTATAATCCAAGAAATCCATGAACTGAATCAACTGATGCGAAGAATACTCTTCCCTCCTGTCACCTAGACACTCCCCCTGAAGAGGATTCGCAGGAAAGTATGTCTGATGTTCATGAAAGGTAACATCCCTAGAGACATATACTCTGGAAGTGTTAGGATCAACACACTTGTATCCCTTCTGGGTGGAGGAATACCCCAAAAAGACTGCTTTGATGGACCTAGGATCAAGTTTCTTGAGAGTGGGAATATGATCATGGACAAAACAAACACACCCAAACACCGAGGGTTCAATTCTGAGTAGGCCACAACACAGAATAAGGACACACGAGTGGGCATACGATTAATAAGATGAGCACTAGTGAGAAGTGCGTCACCCCAGTACCTCTTAGGGACATGACGTTGAAACATAATGGCCCGGGTGACATTTAACAAATGACGGTTTTTCCTTTCAACCACGCCATTCTGAGGAGGGGTGTAGCTACAGGATGTTTCATGAATAATACCCTTGCTTCGCAAGAAGTCATCAAGGGATTGGGAGACATACTCTCGGGCATTGTCAGTACGGAAGGCCTGAACAGAGGTCTGGAATTGAGTTTCAACGAATGCAACAAAGTTTTTGACAATGCCGGGAACTTCACTACGTTCTTTCAATAAATACACGAACGTACACCGAGAGTAGTCATCAATAAGAGTCATGAAATAATGAAAACCACGACAAGTGGGTACTCCCGAAGGACCCCAAACATCAGAGTGAACCAAAGCAAATGGACGGTTGGTTTTATTGAACGAAATAGGGGTACGAGGCCCTAACATGCTTAGACAACTGACACACTTCACAGGCGAAGGTGTCCAAAGAAACAGAATGCAACATCCTAGGAAACAACTTTTTAATCAACTGGAATGGAAGATGACCAAGTCGCTCGTGCCAGCGCATAATGACGGATCTGTCCTCCACGCCAGACAACTGTCCACTAGTTGCTGAAATCAAAGCAGAAGCAACCTGTACGGGCAGCATTCTGTAGAGACCATCAATAGCCGAACCAATCTCAATCTTCTGCCCCGTCCCCAAGTCCTGCAGAAAACAACGATCAGCAGAGAATATTATATTACAGTTTAGCTCTTTGGTAATACTACTGACAGATAACAAATTTACGGAAATATTGGGAACATGCAGGGCATTATGAAGACAATATTTGTTCAGTAATGATAAACTCCATTTTCCAGCCACAGAGATAGAAGAACCATCAGCCATAGATACACGCTGTTGCCCAGAGGTCAACTTGTATTCCTGAAACATATTAGGGTCCCCTGTCATATGATGAGTAGCCCCACTGTCAACAATCCAATCACCGAGAGAGGAATTACCTTGATCACTTGTAGCAACAAGAGCCTGGGCTAACTTAGCCCCCTCAGATGTGGAAGTGTCATCCTGAGTAGACAAACAACTAATGTATGCTTGCAACACTTTGAGTTGATCTGAGGAGAGCTTGGATTTGGCAACATTAGACGAGGTATTCTGACTAGACTCGGGCACAGAAGGAGCTCGCCGATTAGGAGGAGGACGACCCCGGACGAGACACTTCTCAGGATGAAGATCCCAACAAAAGTCCACAGAATGGCCCAATTTGTTGCAATGGTTGCACCGTCGAGCAGGACGCTGCCCTGTCCATGCAGTACGGCTCACAAAGGCTGCTGGTGAACTCCCCTGACTGGAGTCAATATGCATAATATGGCGCCGTTGTTCCTCAGATTCTGCACGAGCATACACCTCTTCGATCCCAGGAATCTCATCACAGTTAAGGAGTTGTCTCCGTATGGATTCAAACTAATCACGCAGGCCTCCAAGAAAGATAAAAGTACGATCCATCCATTCCTTTTCCAAGTACAGAGCATGATCTAAACCACATTTCCAGTCATCATTTACATAATAATCAAGTTCCTCCCATTTAGTCTTCAGGGCAGCATAGAAAGAGGCAACAGACAAATCACCCTGTTTAAGAGCATAGATGCTACGTTTGATTTGGTAAGTATGCAAAAGACGCTTCTTACGGCCATACATCCGTGCAAAAACAGTCCACATATCATATGTGGTCGATTTACGCAAGATCAAAGGCTGAATATCTGCGAAAACCGAACTAATAATCCATACTTTAACCTGACTATCTTCCAACGCCCAAGTCGCCCATTGCGAATCGGCTTTAGAAGGTGCAGGCTTCTCCCCAGTGATATAGTGCAGGCGACCACGACTGGTTATTCCGATTTCTAGGGCAGCAGACCACGAGAGATAGTTATCCTTGTTCAGCTGGATGGAGGTGATATGAACAGGCAAGTTCTCGCTCTTGGTATTGCTGCCCGTATCCAGGACATCATCAATCTTGGGGATCACTGCGTCAGCCATCTCAATCACCAAAGAAAGTCACCACCCAACACCAGAGACGATAAACAGGAAACAGCGGAGGCAGACGGTCCAACAACAGCGGCGGCGGGTGGCAGAACCAAAGGCGGCGGTGGGTGACGGAAACACCCACGGCGGCAGTGGGTGGCGGAAACACCCACGGCGGCGGAAAAATCACAAGCTCCCTAGAACCGACGGCGGCGCTGAAACTGCGACGGCGGCGGCTGCAGCGGCCCTGGAAACGGCGACGGCGGCAGGGCTGGCGCTGGAAACGGCGACGGTGAAAAAACCTTACTTGCACACCAACGATCTCACACGCGTTGGCTCTGATACCATGTAGAAACACGTAACACAAGGAGAGAGCAGAGAAAGAACACACGATATAAGTGGAAAACCTCAGAAAGAGGTAAAAAAACACGGAGAAGCTCTGACCTAGGGGCAAACCGCAACCCTAGGAGAGAGAAAAATATTTTCACTTAACTCAACAATTACACGTAAGTGAAGAATATATAAGAGGGAGAGAAAGAGTGCTGCCTAGGGTACCGAGCCAGCCTCGGTACCCGTGCCCCATAGGACCGGGTCCAGATATGGACCCGGTTCCCCCATTACAATAGATTCTAACAATAGGAAAAAACGTGCACAGACTTTAAAATGACAATCTATTTTGTCATTTCATTTTTCATCTATAAAGATACAACTAAAGCAGACCATAAACAGATTGAATGATAACATCTACAAAGGCACTGTATTTCGGAAACCAAAGCATATTGAAAAGGGTCCTACAAAGGCAGATTCCATAGTTGAGTTTTTATCGTTTCCTATAAAAGAGTAGTCCACATTGTTATGTACAATAGAAGTAACCATAGAAGAGCAAACAATATTATTGGAAAAAGGTATCAAAATAGTTTAGTATAGCATGTGCTGCATATTCCATTGATTTAATGCTACAAGTCATTCATTATTTGGAAGATGTAGCAAATGATGAACAAAGCAAGGTGGGTTCCAAAGTTTACCTACAACAACAAGCTTTAGATGTCATAAAAATTCACACCAAGAGAAAGAAGTAGAAAGGACCTGGTGTAACAAACTTTATCTTGCATGTGATTTGTTCAAATTCTATTTTAAAGGAGAGACATAACCATGTTCACTTATTGAAAATGGTATAATGAAGGAGCTACCATAGGCTTAGGCACCGTAAAAAAGAAGTTTTTTACTCATAAGGGTTGAAAGTTGATGAACGAAAAACTTGACAAATTTCATGCCAGAGATCTTCTTTCGCATTGTATCTTATTCAGTTTGCACATCCATGTCATTGTCCCACTTTATTGTTTGAGCTTTAACTATAGTACTTGTAGAGTTACAGTTTAAATTGCATACTATTGTTCTTTTATTTACATAGACAGGGTGTTAGCAAAGAGATACTGTGAAGTGAATAATGGGTTGGATCCCCCTTTGTTAGACCCACTTCCATAGTTATACACTCTGTTACCCTAAACAATTAGGGTTATTAAAGTTAATGAACACTAAACTCCCGGTGAGAGGAGTTTTCTTGCCTGACTCTGTGCTGGGAATGTGCATGTGGGGGAAATTTACTTGATAATTGCAGGAGACTTAGGCTTACATTATCATTGATATCAGAGCCATCATGGCAAGTAAGGAGATTCTCGCTACCTTAGAAACCATGAAGAAACAGGCATAGATCGACCATCAGCTGCTGGCAGGGCGTTTGGATGGCATCGAGACAAACTGCGGTGAGTTGGGGTAACGGCTAACAGAAGTGGATGTCCGAACGCAGACGATGATGTCGGAAATAGCAGGAATGCTGTGTGAGGTACTGCAGAGGGTTTATTCCAGCAGCTTGCGTCAAAATACACCGCACAATCCAGGTATGAACCCTCAAACCTAGCCTTCATCAGATTCATCTCCAGTGGGGAGGCTGCAGGATTTCACCAGCTACCCAAGATGGAGTTTACTAAATTTATGGGAGAAGATCCTACTAATTGGGTTTTTAGGGCTGAGCAGTATTTCTATTGTCAAGTGATTGCATTGGAGAATCGTGTGGGGCATGCTGCGGTGCATTTGGAAGGGGCTGCCTTACGCTGGTACCGTTGGCTGGTGGCTCAACAAAGGAAACTTAACTGGACCAGGTTCGTTGAAGCCCTCATAGTCAGATTCAGCCTACGACACACGGATACGTGGATTTAGCCCACGTACCCGTGTCGATACGTCGATACGGGAATAAGGATACGGGATATGGGGTGGATACGGTTTGGATCAGGTTTGGGTCAGACCCGATCAAAACCAAAAAAATGAACACGATTTTATGTCGCTGAACCGACGAGCTCTCCCACTTCACCGGCAACGATTCCGCAGCGGAGAAGTTCGGCAGCTATGGTGGGCGACGGCGATGACGTCCGGCAACCCACAGCGACGTCCGGTGGTGTCCGGCGACAAACAGGTAAGTGGTTTTTTTTTTCGTTTTCATATTAAAACTTTGGGTTTCATGTTCTTGATTTGGGGTTTTTTTTTTTTTTTTGGATTTACAGATTTGAGGATGTTATTGTTTGAAGATAGGGCAGTTAATCTATCGATCTTGATCCTTAACTCTTCTTCAATGCTATGAACAGTTTTTTTTTTTTTTTTTGGATTTGCCGATTTGGGATGTTCTCTTTGAGTGTGTATGGTTGTATGCGTTCGTTTGAATTTGTATGATTTTTTGTTGCATGATTTTTCCTGTTGACTGTTGTATGATTTTTCCTGTTGTAACTTTGTATGATTTTTCCTGCTGGAATGACACGATGTATATGCTGGTTTCACATTTATATCAGCTGAAAACCATAGATTTTCTAAGCTGTTAATTGTTAATTCGTTATGCTTCCTTACGCATTTATATTGTTGATTGTTGAGATGTTGAACTATTGTGTTTTGTTCCTTCAATTTTATGTTCATTATATGTTTTTGCATCTTTTAACTATTAATTTAATGTTGTTTTTCCATTTTATCATTTTTAAGAATATAAAATTTGTCGTATCCACGTATCCAAAAAAGTTGAAAACTATCGTGTCTATACCCGCATCCAATGTTGTAAAAAGCGTATCGTAAGCCGTATCGGTCAGGCTTTAAGATACGCCGTATCGTAAAATATCGTATCGTATCGTAACCATATCGTAATTTTTTTAAAAAAAATGAATAATAAATCAGAAAAATTAAAAAAAAATCAAAAAATTCATTAAAAATTAGTAAAAATAAAAAATAATAAGTTCTTCATAGAAAAATGTTTTAGATAATGATAGACTTATTATTGCTATAAAGTGACGCGTTCATCATTCATAGACATCAAAATTCATAACAATATCATTCTACAAAGCATAAGCCATAAAGTGATAAAACATTCAACAACTGATTCATAAGTCGTTCGATACATATAAAATGAAACCACTCTTGACTTGACTCTCATTCATCATTCATAATCTTCATCATCCTCATCTTCATCTTCTTCTTCATCTTCATCGTCAAGAATTGAAAAATCCTCACCAACATATTCACCGTCAGCAGACTCTCCATCAACAAACCTTCTGTTGCTTCAGCTTCAGCTTCAAGGTTGAAGCATTCAAGATCTTCATCATCAAATATTGTAGTCTTCCTCAATCCGTGGCTCTAAATCGTCAAAGTTTTCCAAGCTGACAGGATCGAACTGAGATGTGTGCTTCCTTGCTAATGTTTTTTGTAATTCTCTACGTTAAATAAGAGAAAACTTGTTAATATATAATTTCATATAAATATATTGTACAAAAAATGTAAATATTAAGCTATATTACCTTTGTTTCAACCTCATATTATATCGAACAAGGACAAGGTCAATAGGTCATTCAACCTTTCATGTTCAAGCCTATTCCTTTTTTTGCTATGGATATGTTGGAACACACTCCAGTTCCTTTCGCATCCACTAGCACTGCATGTCTGGCTGAGGACTTTGATTGCAAAACGTGTTAAGTTTGGACAATCAAACACATACCTATTCCACCACAAATCTAAATAAAAATATAACAAATCAATGTGAAAGTTCTAAAAAAATCAAATGTAACAAATGCAAAGTAAATTAAACATTTCTATGTATTTACCTGGACGCATGGTTGTCCTAGCTCGAACGGCGACAGGTTGTCCCATGTCCCGAAAACAAGTATCATATAGATCCAACTCATTGTGCACAACATCTTGTTCTCTAGAATCTGCCACTAACACGTTAATACAATCCAACAAACCATGCATGACTTCTCTATTCTTCTTAAATGTAGGAGAAAATCTAATTGCAAGATTTGGATAGTAAACTGCTGCATGAAGAGGTTGATGAAGTTGTTTTTATCTATAATCTTCCATATGGGCATATATAACTTTTTCTTTCCTTTCAAGTTGTCTCGAATGGCCTCTTTTGTTTTATCATAGCCTCATATAAGTACCCCATAGAAGGTCTATCCTCGCTGTCAGCTAAGCTGAGAACTTTAACTAATGGAACACAAACTTTCAATAGCTTCACACATGATTCCCAAAATTCGTTATTAAATACAATATCCACAACTAAAAAAGCATTTCTTTTATGAGCATGTGGATATGCAGCTCATTCTTCACTAGCGAACATCTGCGTCAAAAGAGTTTTTTGTTTCACCACACTCTGCACAGTCAATACATTTGTGGCAAATCTAGTTTGTGCAGGTCGTATTAATTCAACTCCTTTTGTAAACTTTCTCATCAAACTCAATACATATGCATGATTATAGATAAATTTTGTTACCTCTTGACATTGGTCAATGACTGATTTCATATCATGCATCTCACTAAGATCTTGAAGCATTAGATTAACACAATGAGTGGCACATGGACTCCAATAAAATGTTCTATACTTTTGAAATAACAAATCTCCTGCAACTCTATAATTTGTAGCATTATCTGTAATAAACTGTACAATGTTTACAGGTTCAACTTCTTGTACGACATTATCAAAAACATTGAACAAAATCTCAGCAGTCTTAGGAACATCAAACAAGTCAAGAGATTTCAAGAACATTGTACCTTTAAGGCAATAAACAAGAAAATTTACAAGTGTTCTTGACCTTGTATCAGTCCATCCATCTGACATAATGGAGCAACCTGTTTGCTTCCAACATAATTTCAACTCATTACAATGTTCAAACACTTCTTTGACCGTATCATGAAGAATTTTGCCCCTCAACTGATGCTATGATGGCATTTTGAATCTGGGGCCTATAGAAGCAATTGCATCTGCCATGGCTTGGAATTGAAAAGAATTAGTTGCATTAAATGGAATACATGCATCATAAAACCATTTTCCTACCATCTTTCATGCATGATATAACATATCTTTAGATGTCATAGCAGCACGAATGCGCAGTTGACCACCTAGGCTTGTATATGAAAGGAAAAAGCTTTTAATAGAACCAACACTAGACCTACCAGTAGGAACTCTACCACTAGGTGGTTGCATACCACGCCTGGCCCTAATATCCAGTGTGTCTCTTCTCTTTCTTCCCGTTATTCTAGATCGACCTCCTTCATACATGATCCTTTTTCCTCTACGATCTCTACCTCTTGAGCTCTCCAAATCTGTCCTTAAACTGCTATTATCTTCATCATCATATTCATAAGCTTCTTCCTCATCTTCCAAAGGCTCATTATAGCCTAAATCTGCCTCTTTCATTTCTTTTTGTAGCTTCCTTTGACGTAAAGCATGAAGCATATCTAAACATTGCTGATGCACAAATGGAGGCAAGGGTTTGTTTGGTCCTCCAACACATTGAGACACATCTTTGGAGGTCCCTGCCAAATGGTGTTTCATTCTAATAATCCCTTCTGAAAATGTATCCCCACAAAAGCTACATTTGAGTTTCAAGCGGTCATTCTTCTTCACCCTTTCGCACCATTGCCATGTAGGATCCATATCTTCAAAAAAAACGAAATCCTATGGTAAACTTAATGAAAAACATTCAAAATCTTTCAATCTACGATTCTACGGTAAAGAATTATGAATATATTGTAAAAACATGAGATTTCATACTTTACAAAGAAGAAATGAAGAAAACCCCTTTCCTCCCAACGAAAATCAACCACCTACGCACAAATCGACCCCTTAATCTTCGTTTTCACGGTGAAAATCAACTTTTTGATAGTGAAAATGGTTGATCGCCCTCCTTGACGGCAGTATCCGAGCGTGAGAAATGAAGAACGGAGGGTTTTTTTCAAAAAGAAGTCGAATAAGTAGGTCTCGGGCAGGTTTTTGCAAAATCATCTTGTATCGTACGATACGGGGTGTATCGTCCCGTATCGTACGATACGGACCGTGCGATACAAGAACGATACATCCCCTATTTCATACGGGGGTGTATCGTACCGTATTTTCAAAACGATACGGCACGTATCATACGATACGTACAACACTGCCCATATCCCCATACCGTACCCACACCCATGTGACATAGGATTCTTCAGACCATCTGCGTATCTGGATTTCAATGTAGAACTGTCAAAAACTAAAACAATGTGGGTCTATGATCGAATACCAAGCCAAATTCAAGGAGTGGGTGGCCAGTGGAAGCCTTGGTCAGGACTTTTGTAAGAGGGTTGAAAGAGGAATTGAGGATCGAGGTGCAAACCACAAGACCACGGACGATGTTGGAAGCCTTCAAAGTCGCTAGGTTGGCTGAGGAGCTATGTAACACGGGTATTGTAACAACCCGGCCCACTCTAGGGCTCGGGCCCCTTGGTTCAGCGGATCTCAACCCACCCCCTAGCAGTTTCGGCTCCAAACCTAAAAAGCCTAGGAACCAGGACAATCTTCTCATCAATGACCCCCTTTATAAACCCTTGAAGATTCCTCACAATCTTCGATACGAGACTAAACTTATGGGGTGTTACAGGTATTGCCTTGAAGGAGCAGTACCCACACCATACTGGTATGGGCACGGGTGCGGCTCGGGTATGCCGTTGACCGTACTAGGTATGATCAACATGTCTGAGGTTGAATCCAACCATTTTCGGACTCGATCAAAGTCCAAAATTGTTTGCTTTAGGTTTTTAACACGTTTTACATTTTAACGTGGTTTACATTTTTCACATTAAAAATATCATAACCACAAAGGTTTTACTAGACGGTTCTGCTTCTTCACCTCATCTTCACAGATAGAGACCGACGACAGGAGGTGATTCTCCACTTCGGCGAATGGCGAACGGCAAGCTTCGAACGGTGAGTGGCAAACATAAAGGTCTGTGAGCTCTTTCTTTTGGTTGTTGTTGTGTTAATAAGGGAAAATGGTGTTTGGAAATATCATGATTCCTCTTCGTTTTCATTTTTCTTACTCCAGAGTTGGTCAAATTGACTTTTCTGGTTTTCCCCTTACTCCTTTTACCTAGCTGCTCTTGGGTTTTGAATTTTCTTACTCAAAAATTGTTCAAAGTGGCTTGTCATCAGCAAGAGTGACGAAGGTCGGGAAGCTCTTTCTTCCAATAATATGATTTCCATCTGTTTGGTAGATCATTTGTTTTTTGTTTTTTTAGCATTTGTGATTGCCTTGTTTTCTGGTAGATCATCTGATCTTTTTTTTTTTTTACGTGCTTGAATTGTTGATATATATTTTCAGCTATTGGTTATAGTTTTTTGTTTTTCAGACATAAGCAGTAATGGTTGATAAAGGAAAAGGAACGATGCCTATAAGCAGAAGTGGAAATATCGCAAGCAGCAGTAGTAGTGTTAATACCGTTGCTGCAGTCGAAATGGATTCACCTCAACATCTTTCGTGCTATGTGAAAAAACTAGGAAAAGATGCTGGTGGTGGTGGGAATATAATTTTTTCTTGCAATTTTTGTCATAATCATTTTACTGGCTCTTATACGTGTTGCAAGGCACATTTATTGCATATCAAAGGCCATGAAATTAGACCATGCAAAAAAATTAGCAAAGAATCGATGAAGGTATTAAAAAAAGAACAAGATACAACTGACACGAAAAAATCTTCAGCCTAGTCAAGTGAACTATTTGTTCCTCTTTATGCTAATGAAGAAGGTGAAGATGCTTCAAAGAAAAGAAAAATAAACATGGCAATTGGACCTACCAAAACATTAGCACAAGCATTCAAACATATGGGAAGGGCAGAGATGGATAGAAGGATCAGAATGTTCTTTTTTGCAAGTTCACTTCCTTTTAATGTAGTCAGAAGTCCTTATTGGAAAGATGTTGTTGCAGGTTTGGCTAATAGCAGTTTGGTTTGTTATGTACCCACGAGTTCAGAGAAGTTGAGAACAGTAATTCTTGTAGAAAAGGCAAACATCAAAAAATTATTAGAGAATAAGAAATTTTCGTAGACACAATACGAAATATCTATTGTTTCTGATGGGTGGACTGATATACAAAGACGGCCACTGATCAATTTTATTGCTTATTCACTTAATGGGCCAATCTTTTTGAAATGTGTTGATGCATCTAAGGAGTATAAAGATGTCGAGCATTTAAAAGGGCTATTTATAGAAATCATCAAAGAAGTGGGTGAAGATAATGTTGTGCAAATTATTATTGATAATGCTCCAATTTGCCAACGAGCAGGGATGAATTTGGCAAGTGATCCTAAGTATAGTCACATATTCTGGACTCCTTGTGTGGCACACAGTATAAATCTAACACTTAAAAGTATTTGCAACCCATCAAAAGAAGATACAAAACACTGTTAAATTGTCTTCATGGATTGAGGAGCTTGAACATGATGTCAGAAACATCAGAAAATTTGTTGTAAACCACCACAATGCTCTTGCTATATTTAATAAGCATTCTGCTTTGAAATTGTTACTGACAATGATTGGAAGTTTTATCGAAGTGATGACATTGTGAAGGCTCAAGAAATTAAAAAATGTATTTTAGATGATGAATGGTGGGATAAGATTACATATTAACTGTAGTTTACAGAGCCTATTTGGCAGATGTTGTGAGAAGTTGATAAAGAACTGTCCATGCTTCATAGAGTTTATGATATGTGGGATAACATGATTGAAAAAATTCAAAACATCATTTTTAGACATGAGAAGAAGAATGTTGCACTTGGTGATTCTGAGTTTTTCGTTCATGTGCATAAAATTTAAGTAAGAAGATGGAATAGAAGCAATAACCCTTTGCATTGTACGACACACTCCTTAAATCCCAAATATTATGCACTAACATGGTTGGCAGGAGGTACTGGTCGTGCTCCTCCTAATCGAAATCCAAAAATATCAAACAATAGGGAGATATGTTTGGAAAGACTATTTTTGTATTCTCATCGGTTAAAGATAATAAATAATGAGTTTGCAAGCTTCTCTGATGGAAGAAGTGATTCATTACAAGCTGCAATGATAAGAGATGAAGAAGATCCTTTTAATTAGTGGTTATGTTTTGGAGCAGCGATACCAAATCTCCAACAACTTGCGTTGAATTTATTATCTCAACCTACAACCTCTTCATGTTGTGAAAGAGAAACTGGAGCACTTATTCTCAAAGTCACAACACCAAGAGAAATAAGCTAACTAGTAAGCGAGCAGAAGATTAAGTTTATGTCCACTCCAACCTACGCTTACTTTCACGTACTTCAAATGATTACAGGTATTTCTTTCTTTTTTATCTTTGATATGTATACATATGTATATTATATTGGTTGTTTAAAGTTAAAATTAACTTAAAGTTAAATCATATTGTGATTTTGTTGCAACTTGCTGTTCAAGATCATCCAAGTATTGGAATGTTAATCCATAGGACATTGACATGGAACTTAAAGGAGAACATGATTTGCATGCTCTTAATATGGACCTTAAAAAACTTCTTGTTCCTTCTAATCTTGATGATGCGACTAAGGAGAATCAAGAAAGCTGAAATATTTTGTATGTTAATTATTCCATACTTTGTTTAGTAGTATGATAGTATCTATAAATTTTGGATCATGATTTATGAATATGTTATTCTGTT
Source organism: Nymphaea thermarum (assembly GCA_011799765.1). Taxonomy (NCBI): domain Eukaryota; kingdom Viridiplantae; phylum Streptophyta; class Magnoliopsida; order Nymphaeales; family Nymphaeaceae; genus Nymphaea; species Nymphaea thermarum. The sequence continues at coordinate 21,530 of JAANDH010001571.1, forward strand.
TGTAATTTTTTGATATGTGTGTGTGTGTGTGTGTACGGTTGTACCCCCACACCCAAGTGTTTTGAAAATGGTCTGTATCCGTACCCACACCGGTACCCGTACCTATGTGACATAGTTGAGGAAAAATGCCGCAGACTAAGAGTTTCTGTCAGAGAACTCAGACCCCTCAAACAAACAGCACCGAAAACCCCCGTGCCTCCAAGTGATATTGGGAATCACCCAGAAAGACTAACGAAGGGAAGAATGTGCTGGTGAAGAGGCTAAACCCTGATCAAATCAGGGAGAGGAGCCGAAAGGGGTAGTGCTTCCATTGCAAGGAGAAGTGGTCTCCCAGGCACACCTAAAAAATTGCACATGTATTTAGTGGATGAGAATAACGAGAAGAGGATACAGAAACGCAAGGAGTACTAGAAGAAGGTGAGGGGACAGCACCAGAAAGCATTGGCAAGGGACCACGTGCCTCACGTCATGTGTGTGCAAGAGAAGCTTAAAGGTCCAAATATCAATGTGCAGGTGGACAACCACAGTTCAAGGTAGTCATTGGAGATGGAAATTTCCTGCGGTGTACAGGATGCTGCCCGAAGGAGGTGGTCGAAATTTAAGGGCAAGAATTCGAGCTAGAATTGTACCCCATAGTAATGGGAAAGGCTGACTTGGTGTTGGGTATGCAGTGGTTGAAACTTGAAACAGCTTGGAAAGGTGGAATGGGATTTCAATGAAATGAAGATAGTCTTCCGCCAGTGAGATGGGGAACACAGCATCTTGACATGCTTAAGCGATGCTGATACAGGCACCAAAATCGGGGCTGAGGGCAGAAAACTAATGAAACAAAGTAACTTGCATTTATTGATATTATCTAAATGTACTGATCAGACTAAGGAGACTGAATTTATTTCAAGATAACCTGCATATTTACAGCTAGTTTTGATACAACACGAGGAGGTTTTTGGTAAACCTGTTGGCCTTCCACCTGCACGCATATTTGACCACCAGATCGAACTAAAAAACAGCTCCAAACCAGTCAACTTGCGGCTCTACAGCTACAGCCATGTTCAGTAAAACGAAATAGAAAAGCTGATAAAGGAAAAGCTCAAAGAGGGAATAATCCCGCCCAATCTCAGCCCGTACTCCTGACCTGCACTCTTGGTTAAAAAGAAAGATGGCTCTTGGCATTTCTATGTGGATTACAGAGCTCTAAACGTGTGCATGATAAGGAATCATTATTTGATTGCAGTAATTGAAGAGCTACTAGACAAGCTCTATGGGGCTAGAATCTTTTCAAAGCTGGATTTACGTGCAGGATACCACCAGATAAGGATGGTGCCAGCTTACATCCATAAGAGTGCTTTTCAGACCCACAAGGACCACTATGAGTTTGTGGTTATGCCGTTTGGCATAACCAATGGACCAACAACCTTTCAAGCAATCATGAATGAGATTTTTTGGCCCTATTTAAGAAGATTTGTTCTAGTCTTTTTTCATGACATTCTAATATACAGCTCTAATGAACCTTGTCCTCCGAGTGTTGGCCAAGAATCAGTTATATGCCAAGGCTTCAAAATGCCTTTTCGGTGGTGGTCAAGTGACATACTTGGGCCATACCATCTCTGAACAAGGAATTCAAATGGAGAGCGAAAAGGTGTTAGCCATTGAAGAATGGGAGATTCCGAACATAGAAAAGAGGCTGAGAGCTTTCCTAGGGTTGGCGGGATATTACCAAAGGTTTGCGAGAAGCTTCGGAACCATAGAAACACCCCTCACAGCAATGCTTAAAAAGGGGAAGTTTGTGTGGGAAAAAGAAGGAGCATTCCAACTATTAAAGGAAGCTATTAGCACAGCTCCTGTGCTGGTCTTACCTTTGGAAGAAATTGACGCATTCAAAATGCGAGTTGGAACTGTATTAAGCTAAAGAGGTCATCTAGTTGCATATTTCAGCAAGGCTATGGGTGTCACCTTTAAAGGGAAGTCAGCTTATGAAGGAGAGCTAGCTGCATGGTAATGGCAGTCCAAAGATGGCACCAATACTTAATTGGATGGAAGTTCAATGTATTTGCAGACCACCATAGTCTGAAATACTATATGCAGCAGAAGATCCATACTTCAGTGCAACAAAAATGGATAATGAAGCTCGTTGGATACGATTTTGATATATTTTACAATAAAAGAGCTAATAATTTGGTGTCAGATAGCCTGTCACGACAGTTTGGGCTTGTTAATGGCAGGCCAACAGCCCAACTTCAAACTCTCATCAGACCAGTAGACTGGAAGAGTTATATCGAGACTCAGCTGAAGTCAAGGAGCAGAAACAGCAGTTAGAGCAGACTTCGATTAAGACATGGATATTCGTGGCATGAGACTTTTCTATATTTAGAAACCACTCTACGACCCCGTCAATTCTGTTCCGAAATCAGTCTGACTTGAGAGAAAGACCGACAGGTCCCAAATCCTATCCTTGTGTGTTTTTGGGTGCCAAGTACAAGTAGGCGAGTTTAGGGTAGGCGGTTCAGGTCATGGACTTGTGGTAGGCTACTTCTAGGCTAAGTTTCCAGGGAAGGATTTTTGTTCCTCCAGAATTATTGGAACTACACTATGACGCACGAGAGGCAGGCCATGAGGGGATAAAAGGAACATTCGGCAAATCTGACGCCTCTTCTTTTGGCCAGGCATGAGAAGACAGGTCTGTAAGTATATGCAAGCCTATAGAGTATGTCAAAGGCAGAAATACAAAACTCTTCGCCCTGCGGGGTTGTTACAGCCCTTACCAATACCTGAGAGCATTTGGGAAGATACTTCCCTAGACTTTATCGAAGGGTTACCAAAGTCTAAGGGAAAATCGGTTATACTTGTAGTGGTCGATAGACTCTCTAAGTATGCACTTGTAGTGGTCGATAGACTCTCTAAGTATGCACTTGTAGTGGTTGATAGACTCTCTAAGTATGCACATTTTATCACCTTATCCCATTCCTAACAGCAAAGGACGTAGCTCAATCCTTTTAAGACCAGGTCAGTAAGTTGCACAGAATGCCTAAGTCTATGGTAAGTGACGGTGACCCTCTCTTCCTAAATAAGTTTTGAAAACACTACTTCTCTTTGCAAGGGACCAAACTACTATGCATGAGCACAGCCTATCATCCTCAGACGGATGGGCAAACAGAGGTCTCTAATCACATACTTGAAACATATCTGAGGTGTTATGTGGAACAGCAACCTCATAACTGGACTGAATTTCTATCCTAGGCAGAGTTAGCCTATAACACAGCTACACAGTCAGCCCTAGGGGTATCTCCCTTTGAGGTAGTGTTACGTGGAACAGCAACCTCATAACTGGACTGAATTTCTACCCTAGGCAGAGTTAGCCTATAACACAGCTACACAGTCAGCCCTAGGGGTATCTCCCTTTGAGGTAGTCTATGGTAGATCGCCGCCCTCCACCCTCAAGGAGAACAACTAAGTGAAGTAAAGATGCAGCTGCTCAACAGGGACAATGTATTGACCGTGATCAAGGCCCTTTGGCTACTGCCCAACATCGAATGAGGCAACAGTATAATAAACACCGCAGGGATATAAAGTGGGGGACTGGGTTTACTTGAAGAAATTTCCTGCAGGTAAGATAGCACGCAGACCTGCAGGCATTCACAAGTTCACAGCAAAATATGTTGGCCATTTAAGGTGCTGGAAAAGGTCGACGAAGTTGCCTATAAACTGGAGCTTCCAGAAGGGTTCAGCATTTACCCTGTATTTCCACGCCTCTCGCTTGAAACCTGGACAGCAACCTGCCACAGGACAAGTTATGACCGCGCCGATAAGGGAGAGCACACCCAATTCTCTAAAGCCCTTTAGAACTTTTCGAAAATACACCAGGAGAATCAATGGGCAGCCCAAGATATGTTGGTTCGCAAAATGGCAAGGAGAGAGTGACCAAGGTCCAACATGGGAGGACCCATCCTCGTTACTACAATGTTCTCCAGAATCACACCTTGAGGACAAGGTGTTGCATAAGGGGAGGAAAATTGCTAGCATAGAGAAATACTGTGACTTTAGAGGGGTTTTTTGTAAATAATTTTAGTGAATAATGGGTCAGGCCCCGTCATATACTCGGTTACCCTAAATGATTAGGGTAATGCAAGTTCATGAACACTTACATCTCGGTGAGAGGAGTTTTTTGGCCTGACTCTATGTTGAGAGTGTGTGTGGGAAATTTACTTGATAAT
>JAANDH010001571.1:25840-36931 GCA_011799765.1 Nymphaea thermarum
TATATATATATATATATATATATATATATATATATATATATATATATATATATATATATATATATATATATATATATATGGAGATGTATATATATATATCTACATATATATAAATACATATATATATATATGGAGATGTATATTTATATATATATATATATATATATATATTTATTTATTTATTTATATATATATATTTTTTTTATATTTATATAATAGATCATGCCGGACACTTTTATCTTGCCCATGTGCCTCTTGGTTATCAAACACTATGTGTGTTGCTTCTCACAAATTTAACCATACATATCCAATGTCAAATTATAAATCTGTCAATGTTTTAAAAACTCACCACAAATTGTTGACCCAGCTGACTCAGCTCGAGTCAGCTCTAACATGTCTACCCAATACGGGGCTCATTTATGGATTGTCTTGACCAAGTTGACTCGGTTCGACTAGGCTGAAACTCGGTTTGGCTCAGCTAAAACTCATTGAATTCTGCTTGAAACTTGTTTGACTCGGCACAATCAGGTGATAGACTTTGTATTTTATAATGATCAAGATGATTGGTGATTGGTTAATAACTATTAATTAAATTAATTTATTTTATGTAAATATTCTAACTTATTAGAATATAAAAATTTAGAATTACGGATCCATTTTATTTTTACATATTGCAATGAAAAGCTAAAGCATATTAGGCTTAACTTCAGGTCTGATTCTCTGTATATTCAATTTCTAGAGCATTGGGCTCTTTAACTTTGGACTTTGCTTTCAGATAATATATACATACATGTTGGGTTTGTCAACTAATACATAGTTGTAAATGGATTTTAATGTCTGTTTTCATTAAATTGTTTTTCAATGATATATTGATACTCTTCACTCAATCATGTTCAAATATGCAACTATAGAGAGCAGAAGTAGCTTAATTGTCTGGTTTTTTTACTATCACATGAGTAAATACAATGTAGTTATTACTTCATGTTTGGTTGACTTATTTTGGAGTGATACATGTGTTGCCAGAGCAGGCCCACATCGAGTGATTGTTCCCATAATCCATTTCCTAATTTCAAGGAGAGGCTGCCACAGCAGTCCTTTTTCTTGCAACGAGGGCTAGTCCACCAGCTCCTCCCTTATTCATGTCTTTTCCATGGCTGACAAAACTGATGCAACAAGAGAGAAGGATATCTATGAGCGACAGAGGTGGGACAAGGAAGAGGGGGAACAAGTATCTGTGAGTGAGGAAGGGGAAGTAGAGAAGAGGGAGCAAAGGAAGGTGGGAATGCAAGGAGGGTGTGGGGGTGCAGGCGGGGGAAAATCAGAGAGCTTTGGTAAATACATTGCAATTTGTCGATTCTCACCCATTGCAGGAGTCAATGGACCTTATATATGTTAAGTATACGTAAAACATGAAGCAGATCAGGTCCAGAAAACGCAGCTAGAAAATAAAAGATAGTGAAACTTTTAAATTTTGCTAAAAACTGGTCCAATTGCCTTCTTTTCAAAATTTGTAAAAGTAAAGGAGGCAAAAAGTACTTTACAGACTTTAAAACCCTTTTTCTTAGAATTTATAAATATAGAAAGTTATTGAAATTTCCAAAACATGGATCATAAGCGCCTTCTGTAATTACTTTGCTGAAAAGTGAGGCAGGGTAAAAATTTTTAGATTATAACAGCATTTCTGAAGATAATGGAGAGTTTTCCCTAATTTTTAGCATTTTTCCAAAAAATCCAAAAAAAAATTTATCATTTTTTCCCCAAGAGAAATAAGCTTGCTGTATTCCACTTGAGAAGAACTGCGCCCTTTAAAACCTGAAAATATTATTTGTGACTAAAAATAAAATAGGAAAAAATTAAGAAACCGTAATGAATGACGACTTAGACTCATAATCGACAACTAACAATGATACAATTAATATTTATAGCTATTGGCTTCTGTCTAATAAAAGCAAGGGTAACAAGCATAACACAAAATGAAATAGCAAAGACACCAAGCTGTTGAAGATGAATTAAAAAAAAGGTGAATTGCATAACAAAGCAACTCAACGCATAATGTAATTGAAGTGTGGTAGGACCATAGTCTCAAATACCATCGTTGGGTTTTAAACGGCATGGTTTTTCTTAGGTATAATGCCACAGGGTTGCTTTTCTCGGGAAAATCTCAGGAAGATCTCGGTAAGCTTTAAAAAAGTTAAAAAATCCTAAAGAATAAAACAAGAAAATGCAAAAATAAATAACCACTAACTAAAAAATGTAAAAAATGCAAGAAGAAAGCAGATAAAATGAAAAAAATGTGAAACTCATTTTTTTGTTTCGGCATCTTTTTCAAAAAGAGATGTTATTCCTGTTTTTTCTGGCTGACTTGTTTTTAACGTGCTTAAAAAAAAAAGCATTTTCTGTGACTATGAGAGATGGACCATCAAAATTGAAGTTATAAATTATAATCATACCTAAGGCTTGCACAAGTTTTTAATTTCAGTAGTTTCAAGCCTTCAAGGATAAGTAGCAGGGCGTTTCGAAATTTTCTATCATGGGCATAAAAACTTTAGCATCACTCAAGCTCTCCATTTTTGCTCTGTGTTTCTCTCTCTTCACTTTCTCCATTTCAACCTTTTCTACCGTAGGGAGTCTCCAAGGCAGCTCTGGCTAAAATCATCCTCCGGTGGGGTCCAGCCACCGACATCATGGCACCAGCAACGCGTCAACCACTGAAGGTACGTTTCCTCTTTTCTCTTGGTTGCAGGTTATGATAGTTCGATAAATCCAGTGAGAAAAAACCACCCACACGCACACACACATACATACGATGCCTTAAACCAACCAGACCAAGCTAGTACCTTTTAAGGGATAACCAACTTGTGTCCAACTTCCAATTTTGAGAACTTAACACAGTATTTTTTTAATAAGAAACATGTTCATTGAAACAAACTTTCCATTTTTCAGATTTTCCTACAGCATTAATTGAAAAACCAAAACACTGCAAAAGGAAATAAGGTAAGAGAATAAATCACATAAGCATGTTTTTCTCTCCACATACCTGGGAAAAATTAACAATTACAGGAAGTATATGAGCTACACAATCTTGAGGCTCTAACAACTTTCCTAGTGCTGCACATCCCTCAACAGCCAATAAGCGAACAGAATCTTGATCTGAAACACCATGTACAATGGAAGTGATTCCATGAGACAAGAGAATGCTTTGTGCGGTTGAGATTCCAATAACAGCACAGATAGAGAATAAGTACAAAGTACATAATTTGAAACACTATGTTTGTGGTATTTTGCGCAAATGACTCAGTAAAATTGTTCATCCAAGTCTCCTAGCAAACATGACAATTTCAGATCAGCTCGTCAAAATAAAGGCAAAAAAAATCCAAGTAGCCATTTCCAGCATTCAATAATCAATATCCGTTGAGCAATAAATTTCAGGACACATGGACTGTGAACATGTGAGAGACAGAGAAAGAGAGCAGTATGGTATTACTAGGATCCTAACAGGCTTGGCAATGGGATAAATCGCCATCGAATCTTGATAGACCTCTTCTAAGAAACTTATCGAAAGGTCCATGAATGGAAGGAATCCAGTTCTATCAAAGTTCGAAACTATTCATAATATCGACCAGAAAATGCTGCAAAATTGAGCATCATCATAAATTAGCCCTATGAAAATAACATGAGTGAGGAACAACCACACTTATGAAGCAGAACACAGTGGCCCCCGTGAGATGGTTCTGACTCAGGCTTCTTGAGCTTGAAGCCTTGGACATATAAAGCAACTTGCATACTCGGATGGCCAGAAAACATACTTCAGCATTGACTAACTAACTGCCAACATCTAGAATTTGAAGATACACATGGTTTGCACGATCCAAGGAGAAAAAACCTAAGGTTTGAAAAAGTATGAGCATGTGAAAAAGAGAGAGAGAGAAGTAACTGAGATCCTGACAGGCTAGGCAAGGAATAAATTGTCATCTAGCGTCAACAGATTTCCTGGCATGAGAAGCTCAACCACAGGGAAGTTTTTACACATGAATGGAATCTATTAATAAAATCAAATAAAGAAAATGGAACCTCAATGTCATTATATAGTAGCTCAATGAATATAACATGAACAAGAAAGATAAACACTTGACTCCTCAAGCAGATAATAATCCAATCAGACATCCTTGACCCAGGCTTTGCCAGCCTGAACACATGAAATAACTTAGATATGTATGCAAGGTGATTGCTCAGAGGATGTAGCACAAATATTTCCTTATTTCCTAACTGTTTTCTGGTCTAAGGAAATCTAATGCTTATGTCATGTATGTGGTCAAAGCAAATGGGAGAGTAAGGCTACACTTTTTCCTGCGTGAAGGATAGCAACGTTTAAAAAGTAAAAACACAGTGGAGTCACCCTAGTTGGCTCGGCTGACTCGGTCCTCAACCAAAAAAAGGGAAAGCAAGGAATTTGTCAAGAATCAGCCAAGTCATGGGATAACCAGGCTGAGTCATCCAAGTTTTGGGCAAGTCAAAAAGTGGGTTAACCGAGTTATTTATAGATATGATCTAGGTTTTCATGTTATATAAATATGCTTGTAGATCATACGTAAATAGCGCGATATTAATACCAAAAGTAAGAAAAAGGAAAAAGAAAAAATCCGGAAAAAATATTTATTTTTCGTGATTTTTTCATTTTTCTATTTTTTAGCATATATTATCATGGATTCAAATATAAACTTAAACTACATTATTTTCATCATTCTTATTATCATTAAAACATTCCTTTTATCACTGTTATATAGTTTTATTTATGTTTATCTGTTAGTTTCTCATTTATTTCATTTGAACCTAATTTTTTATTTTTTTAAATTTCCCCCCAGACTTTCCCGAAAAATACAACTTTGCCGTTAAAAACCCAAGAGCGATATTTGTGACTTTTATCAAATCGCTTTCGGGAAAATATCAGCAAGGTTTTTCTTATGTATTTTTTGGCTTTCGGGAAAATATTTTCATCTTACTTTTCTTGGTAAATGTCATGGCATTTTCAAAAAGCTCACAATATCTGTGACGTTGATAGGTACAGAATCTATAGATATATTATATATAGTATATACATACACATATATAGATATATGTTACATAATTAGTAAATACATTAGTAAAATTTCTATCTGTATATGCATATTCATTATTATTCATGTTATGTGCAATATATCAGTCTGATCATGAATCAAAAACACTATTTTATACCACATAAAAATATAATTTATTGCAAAAAGAAAAAAAAAGTAATCAAAACCAGGCCAAGTGACTGAGTCGACCCGACAATTGACGAGTCAATTCACTCCAAGTCAAGTCCAAAGTCAGTGGCTTTTAAAACCTTCAAGGACACTACATTATATGTTGTCATAAATGAAGATGGTACCATGAAAAATCTATGTCACATAGGTACGGGTATGGGGAAACGAATATGGGTACGGCGTTTTCGCCAAACTTGGTACAGCGGTACGGTGATAATTATATATTTTTAATTCCAAGAAACAAAATTGATATCATCACATCATTAAGACAATGTTCCTTTCATAGTTCCTACATATAATCTTATAAAAAAAAACATAAATAGACTAACACAATGTTTTTTTATGGTTTGGATTGTTTCCGACCCGGAAGATCCAAACGTACCCAATCCCGGTAGGGGTACATGGGCCTCCCCCACGTACCACTGTGACTTAGTGAAAAATCAAGGAGATTTCACGGACAATTTGAGAAGAATAGTGCCTCGTTCAAAAAGGATTCTTAAGCCCTATTCCCAACAAAGACGTTAAGAAAGTGTCAACAATACTACTTGCAAAACCATTTCACATCATGATCTATTAATCTATAACTGTCAGCAAATCTTTCCATCGGTCCAACACTAAGTAGAATGCAAGTGCTTGGTTTGGAACTTAAATCTTCATGGACTACTGACTGTGATCAGTGCGGATCTATAAATCTAGATTTGCTTCTTTCTAGGGAAGACTTCTGCAAGGTCTGATGCTGTAGCTGGTACGGATGTCCTAATCCAGTTTGCCTTTTCCAGAAAAAAGAAAAATTGTAGCTTGTAACAAGACCGATCATACCATCATGTGTTAGGTCCTCAAAAATTGACATTATATCTGTCTTCAAGTGGCTAGACTCAACAGTAGCAGCAAATTTTCCCAAATTTGATGCAGCAGATCTTCTAACCATGGGCATGTCATCTTGACACAACTGGCTATATATAGATCTTAGCTCTGCCTTGAGCATTTCTGATGCACTTGGGTAAGCAATATGAAATAACCCACATGATGAAACACGTGCAGTAAACCATTCACCAGCTGCTAATCTCTGAAAAGAATGTTGCAGAACAAATGTTAAAACTAAAAAATTTATCAACCAAGACAAACTATTGTAGATCAACTGAAAGGCCAAATTTGAAATTAAAAAAAGGAAAATTTTATAAAAAGCCACCCACCATTTGGGCAAATAACAAACGAGCACCCAACTTTTCATGCCCAACAAAAAGTGCTCAAGTTTTCCCATAATCTCAAATCACTGCCTCCAAATGAAAAACATGAAATTAGAGAGGTGGTTTGGTAGATCAGCATATCGCAGTTCAACAAAAGTCATCATCAACCTTTGCCAACCAATGAGGTAACTGCTCACTAGACAATGAGGGTCAGCACTATTTTTGTATTTTTTTAGATATTTTTCTTCGAGAGACGTAATTCTTCACAAATTCTTTTGATGCAATGAAGAAACTTTAGAACTAACCACCTATTACGAACAACTTGGTACATAAAGAAAGCATTTTACTTTTAAATTTACATAGATCTGCTGGTTTGAGTTAACTGATCTACAAAAACTACTATGACATTTCAAATTCCATTCAGGAAGGAATAGTCCATGTTAGACTGTTAATGTCTGCTAAAGGCAATTTATATATCATGGAGCATTGCTAACTGATAATAAATCAAACTGTTTTGCTGAAATATGAACCATTTTCAAGTAGTTATCAAATAGAATCAAATACAACCAAACAGAAACAAGAAAACATGCAAACAAGATTTTATCCAGTATATGTTTATGCAAAAGCAATAACATTCACGCACTATATAAAAGGATCACTGAAAATAAGTTAACAACTGACTAACTGAAGCAGATATATCAACTTTAGGAAGCCCAAAAGCAAGTATAACGAAATACTACCTTCACCATTGGAATAAACCAATCGACCAGATCACTTTCCCTCATCTGAGAACCAATTCGACATAATGACTCCACAGCCTTGTCTCGGACACATGTTTCCTCAACAGTACACAGAGTTTCCAAAGGTGGGAGCAGAATATGAGCACATTCTACACCACCCACATAAGGAATAAACACTCCCAACTCTTCCGCCATTGCAAGAAGCACCTCGTCATCATCGTCATTGTTCTCACTCAGGAAAGGAATCAACTCCTTCCTAGTTCTTTCCTCACCTAGAGCTCGTGCAATCGTAGACAACTTTCTGATGGAGTTTAAACGCAACTGAATATCCTCATTTTTTAACGCATCTATCAATATGGCTATTGGATAAAGAGGTTCGTCTATCATAGCCATGATATACTTGCAAATTACCTAGCAGCAGAAACAAACAACATATTTTCTTCAAATCACCAGGAAACAATGAGTAACCACTGACAAGAATGTCCCTGGGCGGCATAAAAAAAAAACATTCAATTGTTATCTTCTGCCACTCTTTGAATTAAGCACCAGATTTATAAGAAGCAGAAATGATATTTCAATGCCCTAATCAATGTTAAAAAAAGAATTGCACATTTTATGCAACCAGAAAAAGAAAACGAAGATCGTCAAATCCATCTATCGGTCCAACTCCAATAAGCGAACTTGCTAAGTAAGCGTTCAACAGCATGGAGGGTTTTTTTTGTGCTAATCAAGATCATGATACAGTAACAGATATCAAAGCAAAGCATATAACATTGGTATTTCAACGACGCATTATTCGTTTGGGCAACTTCTAGCATATAACATCTGGACAAGGGGCACTCGCCAAAATAAAGCAAGCATATCAACCACTTCCCTAGGATAAATTCCCTCGGTCGACCTGGTTGATCATATATAAATATTACAATATCCGGAATGCATGCAGAAAACAAACCGCACCCAGGTCAAGCACTAAAAATCCTCCAGCATTAAGCAGTGTAGCACACAAACGTTAGTATAAGTCTAATCTCCAGAAGAAGCATCAAAAAGGAAAGGAAGCAGGGAGAAGAAGGGAATTCAAAATAACAAGCAACCTGTAGAGCACTGTCCCGTGAAGAAACCTCAAACGACGAGGAAGACAAACTACTTAACATTTACCAAAATGGATCAAACAAAAACATAGATCACCCCGATGCGTGGACGATTCCACATCAAATTACGCACAGAGACCAGCCAAATTCCAGAATTGATCAGTTTCCGCTTAGTCAAAACACCAGAAACAGAGAGGGAGAGAAAGAGATGACGATCGAGCAGAAGGCATACCTCCCCAGAATCGCGAAAACGACGAACAGAACTGATACGAGAACGAGTAGGGCTTCGTGGCAACCCAACCGAAGGGGGCTCTAGTGAATTAGGGTTCCGGATAGAAAGTAGAGGGCTTTGTCTGGGAGATTGATATGGAGAAAAGGGGAGGGCAACGAAAAAGCGACAGAAGAACTCCACCCCCTCCCTCCCCGAGCCCTCGAGAAAAGAGTCCTCGAGAAAATAAAAGGAGAAGCGAGAGAAGTTTATGACGCTATTTATGGTTTTGCCATTTTCAAGTTCTTAGCTATTTTCTGAATTTGTTTTGGGGCACTGGTTCGATGGTAGTAGATGGGCCTTCGTGGATGCCCAGCGACGGATATAAGACGTTGGGTGCCTGCCACGACCCAACCAATGAAACAGGTCTCGGTGGACCTCCCTTTTGTGCTTTTGTTGGACCCTTTTGACCCTCCCCTTAGCTAAGTGGTATTTTTTCATCTCACCGGTTTTTGAGTCACTCGTCCACGAACCCAACCACCCCTTTCATCTTCCTCCGCCTTCAGTCGGTTCAGTTCAGACCAATTCAGTTGCTTACGTCAACCAAACCAAGGATTGCCACTGTGTTTGCATCCCAAAATTTTCATTGGTTTTGTTTTTTAAATAGGAAATAAAAGGACTCGCCCGTCGGTACGAGGATCGACCGTTCCCGGCGCTTTTACCGGGGGTAATCAACCCAAGGGCTATGTTTATCATTGATGCATTTCGTTTTAACTTAAACATCTTTTTTATTCTATATGCGGTGTAGAAAATATTGAAAATTTGATTTTTCAAACTTTTGAAAAGACTCTTGAAGAGTCGCTTGAAAATGTGAAATATTTTGAGGAAAAAGTGTAATTAGTAAATATCATTTGAAAAGCTTGTGAAATCACTTTGGTGTTCTCTTAAGACTTTAAGTAGGTTTGAGATTTTGCTCTAATTCGGTTACCACCTACTCAGCGACGGATATGATGGAAAGAGCAAGATACAATTAGGAGGGAGGACATGATGTAACTATGAAATGATATACCACATCATCTTCTCATGTTCTCGATGCACTTGAGTATAACCTCTTGACTCTAAAATAGAGATTGAGAGCTATCTCTTTTGGCCATGGGAAAATAAGGAAGAGAGAAAAATAAGAGGAAGCAAAAGAACAACAAGAATGTATTCATGGAAAGAAAGAATATGACTAAGATGAAAGATTATCTCATCTTTCCATGCTCCCAATACACTTGAGCACAGCCTCTTGTCTCTAAAAAGAGATTGAGTACTACCTCCTTTAGCCATGGAGAGATGAAGATGAGGAGAANCCCAATGCACTTGAGCATAGCCTCTTGTCTCTAAAAAGAGATTGAGCACTACCTCCTTTAGCCATGGGGAGATGAGGAAGAGAGAAAAGAAAATATCAAGAACAAGACTACATTGAAGAAGTGAAATAACAATAATAACAAAAATATATTCATTGAGGGAAAAAACAACAACAACAAGAATATATTAAAGAGAAGAAAGAGCAAGAAAAGAAAGAACAACAATAACAAGAATACTTGAAAGAACATGATTTAATCATAAAATACAATATCATCCCATCTTCTCATGCTCCCGGTGCACTTGAGCATAGCCTCTTGTCTCTTAAAAGAGGTTGAGTGCTAACTCTTTGGCCATGGGGAGATGAAAATGAGAAGAGAAAATGAAAATAACAACAAGACTATGTTCAAGAAAAAGAAATAACATAACAATAAGAATATTAATGAAAAGAAAGAAGAGAGAAATAAGAGGGATGATGATTACATACCTCTAATGAGAAATGACCTAAGGAAGATGAAAATCTTCACTTGAAGATCCCCTTTTGAATGAAGCTCCAAGAGTGTTGTAGCTTGCTCCAAGTTGGAGAGGAAAATGGAGAGAGAAAGAGGGAGAGAGAGAGAGCTCAAGAGAAACTCTAAGTCTTCAAGTGAGAATATACTAGAGTTTCTCTCAAGGACCAATCTTACCCAAGAGGGAGGAAATGGGGGGTATTTATAGAAGATTTTGGAGCCAAAACCCTAAATTTGAATTTTTTTGAATTTCCCTCCTTTTCCATCCGAATTTCACATAATTTTAAAGTATTTTGAAAAAGAAATGGCTTGAAAATGGGCATGATTGGCTATTAAACTTATAAAAATATATATTTATTTAAGAAAAAAAATGAGTTGGGCCTTTGCCCACCCAAAAAGACTAAAATCACCCTCTAAAGAAGTTTCTTTTGTTAAAAGGATGGGCAAATGAGTCTTGCCTACCAAAAGACCAAAATCACCTTCTAAAAGTAGTTTCTTTTGTCAAAAGGAGGGGCAAATGGGTCTTGCCCACCAAAAGACTAAAATCACCCTCTAAAAGAAGTTTCCTTTGTCAAAAGGAGGGGCAAATGGGTCTTGCCTACCAAAAGACTAAAATTACCCTCTAAAAGGAGGTTTTTTGGTCAAAAGGAAGGGCAAATTAGTCTTAAATGATCGATTTGGATCTGAACTTGGGTTTTGGATCTGAAAGTAGTATTTTGGATTTAATTTG
>JAANDH010001572.1:0-42963 GCA_011799765.1 Nymphaea thermarum
GATCCATAAGAGTGGATCTAGGGGTGCCTTATTCCCCCGAATCGGGGAGACGGCTCAGAATTCAAACGCTTCATTGTAGAGCTGCACTTTCCTTCCATTGAGAGGCTGCAGCGGCCTTGAATTGTTCTTATATGCCATCCCCAATGGCGACTTGATCATCTTCGCCTGGTCTTTAGAGAGCTGCCTCACCTGCAAGTGTTGGTATCCGCCATTAACATACGGATGCTCCGAAGGGCATAGCATAGCTTACGAGAGACTGCAAGCGTTATCTCAAAACTGTAATCACAAATAACGTTTCAGAGTTTGAATGGCGAGGTTTTTCTCGGGTATAATACGGTGAACTTGAAAAAAATAGAAAATATGATAAATTTTAACAAATTTTAAAAAACTAAAAATAAAATATAAAATAAAATAAGTGAGAAACAAATAACACGAACATTAAAAGATAAGTAGACTTGCAATAAATAAAAAATATAAAATAAAAAAAAACTGTTTGACGTTAAGAAAACTGAAAAAATGAGTTAAAAACATGTTTTTTTCGTTTTTAATGTTTTTTTCAAAAAAATGTGTTTTTTAAAGTTTTAAATGGCTAGTTAATATATTATGTTTAAAAAAAAAAAACAAACAACCCTTTGAACTGGAGGGCTGAGGAAAAAAAAGAGGGTTTTGGTCTCTTGGAAATATCTCCCCCGCACCACCATCAAACACGTGACAAAAAATTTCAGTATGTCAAATTTGTAATGGGTGCATAATTTTTCTACATGGAATTAGAACTCACCTTTCCTAGGACATTCCAGATGACATTCTCGGTGCAGGGAGGGGTAGTGAGGGAGCCGACGTATCTGTAATACTTCCGGGTACCGCGGCTCATGCTCCGGGTCTTCACTTGCCCCACCGGAATCTCCACATCCTCATCCTCCGAACACGTCTCGTTTGCCATTCTCCCGAATGGCTCCACAAACTGCAGTTTCATAATAACAAGAGATGAATGCATGCAAATGCATATATTCAAAGAACATACTTAATTTCTGTGTAAAAAACTACATTCAGGTCAGAAATTCACTGAAGATTCAAACTGAATCGAACTTCCAATTATAGTTTATAAATTTGACCTCGACATGAATGAATTTAAGCTAAGCCCATATTTAGATCTTGTGAATGTTTTACAGTAGATTCATGAAACACTTATACTTTGTTCCTAATACAAAACAGCCTCTTAACTACGCATATGTATAGATATGAAGACTACCTGCTCGAGGAAGGGGTCGGCATCGCCGTAAGCGTAAAGAATGGCCACGACCGAGATACTTCCGTCATCACTCTCATGGACAAGGTGCAGCTCCACCGGAAACCTGCAGTCCCCACAAATTTTCATGGTTGGTTAAAATATTTAAACACCAAAATCAATATAATTCATAAAAATACATTGCATAGAATTCTTGGCTTCTTATAGAGGGCGTGGTAAGTGTTCGGACCGAACACCCTAGTACAGGTTCTACCCCTTGTTACCAACTTGTGTGAAGGGAACCAAAGCCGAGCTACCCACATCCACTTTGACTCAACTCAGTTAGAACCTACCAATTCCTACAACCCATAAGACTCGGTCGGATCAGCTAGAAACCAGCCATGCTTTCTGTCCTTGTCCTTTGGCTCGGACCATTTTACTTAAGTATTCTCTTTTGTACAAACAAGGGTATTTTCGTCATTTTGAGCTTCGAACACTGTTTGGGGTCATGTTGGCCTACGTGCTATTCTTTTCTTTCTTGTAAGAGGATTTTCTTTTTGAATGGGGGTAACTTAGTCATTTTGGACGTTAAACATTTTCGATGTCCGAACATATAACCTGCTTCGACTTACCTCATACCGTCAAGAGTATGCTCGGAGGGCGTATGCCAGTGCATGCTTTTGAGCGTGTAATTCTTGTCATCAATAGACAAGACTCCTGCATCTTCCTCCCATTTCACCTACGCATTTATATCAAACCAACATTATGTACTTGTTATATATGGTGCACAAAAAATGTCTTGCGCATTTATATCAAACCAGGGAAAAAGAATTAAAAAAAAAATCAAAAAAATTTGGAAGACCCAAATGGACACTTTTTTTTTCTATAAATTCAAAAATGCGCCTTTTTTGGCATATGATTGTTATGTGCACACGCAACGAGGAAGCTCTCGTTACAAGGTGTTGTATTTTATTAATATAAAATCAAAGATGGAAACGAGGTACAGTACATGTATCATGTATGGCAGTGCAAGTAAGGTATGCCATTTTTGAAAATTGTGAGTAAGGAGTAACAATTTTCAAAATAGGAGAAAAATATGGACTTAAGAAGAACAATAAAAAAAGATCAAAGCTAAAGCAAAAATTAAATTTTAAAAGATAGAAGATTATAAGTTTTAAAATACAACTGTACCAATGTATCTATGTCACTATACCCCCAAATCGATACATGTACTTGGCTACAAGTTTCTTTATAAAATGTTCAAAAATTATACTTGGCCCGTGCAAGAACTTTGAAAAATAAAACCCTTGTAATTTTTTTTTATAAAATTTTTATTTCATCAAAAACTGTCCTTATTCCGAAGAAAAGTTTCAATCAAGGGCTAGCCTAAGGATAAAAGGAACGGACCGCAACGTTGAAGCCACGGTCGACCAATGAAGCGTTGGCCGTTTGACTGTAGTCCCTGACCAAGGAGGCCAACTCTGAGTTCCCGACTGCCTCGCTCCTGTTGATGTTGATCGGCGACTGAAGCTTTCCGGTGGAACATTTCGCGAACTCCGGCCTCAGGCTGCCCCATTTGTCCGGCCCATTCGAACCAGTGTACCCGAATATGACGTGTGCATCTGCAACAAAATGTAGTAGCAGTAGAAGAAGAAGAAGATCAAGAAGGACATGGTTGTGCATCTCTTTAATATATCAATTCAACTCATAAGTCGATGGTTATATAATTCAAAGACCTTTAGAAGTGCTTCTGTTTTCGAGCACAAAAGGAAAACAAAAGGCCGGAGGTGGATTTCATATGCCATCATGAGCTAAAAGTTTCATAAAATGGTAGGTGATTTACCGTGAGCGTTGGCAGTTGCGGCGGCGAGGAGGAGGAATCCGGCGACGAGAAGGGTGGCTGACATCTTTTCCGGCGAGATCAAGCCAAGGGGAGGGATTGGCATGGAAGAGTTTGTGTTGGGAAGGGGAGAGGCCATGTTTTTTGGTTATATACCTTCCGTGGTGCATGGTGGCTGTTGTGGCGACCCACTTTTTGTCCAACCATCCTTCCGATAATCCTGGTGAAGCCCAGCAATGAATGGCTGTGGATCGTAGACGACTGTTTTTCTTCTTCTATTCTCTTTCTAGTTCTTTCATTTCTTTTGATAAATTTTGTTGTTTGTTTTTTTTTCTCTTGTTGCCAACAACTCTTTCGCCAATTTAAGAAAGTTGGTGTTTTGGATGTAAGGATGATCTCTTCCATTGAAGTGAAGCTGTTTATTTTTCTACTGATTACTTACAAATGACAAATAATTATTTTAAATTATTTTTCTACTTATTACTTACATAAAAAAAATAAGAAAAAAATGTAAATTAATACTAAATAATAAATAAATTAATACATCATGACAACAGAGTGCCAGAAAAAGTATAGAGGTAGGAGACCACTTATTAAAGATTCTGGAACATCTCCTTTTTTCTTTCTGGCTCTCTTTTATTTCCTTTTCGCAATGAGTGGGGACTGTCGTGTATCAAAGGCTCTTGATTCCATCTCTCTGATTGCCAAAATGTAGAAGGTCCATGCTTTGTGGCTCAGGCTTTGAGAGTTTTTTAGAACGGATTTGGATCGAATGTACTCTCCACCAGATCTGGTTAATCGGATAGCTGCTGCAATTCAGACAGGTGACATCCATTTTGGGATCGAATACTTGTATGTAACCAAATCTGAATCTGAATCCAATCTTATGGTGCTTTTCATATCTAAGTTTTCTTTTAAGATTCGAAAGCCACTTCCATATCAAAGTGATTTGATTGGTTCCATCAGATATCTGATCTGAATTGGATCCGTTGTTTGTGGCTTCCATTTGGTTTCACTCCATATGCTATGTGGAAAGCAAGCCAAGCCAAGCTCCACCACATTTGCGAACCCTGACCTCACAAATCCCAAGGAACTGCTATAGTGGGCAGCTTTACTCACAGTCAGCCCTACCCCAGTAGAGAGAGAGAGAGAGAGAGAGAGAGAGAGTAAAAAAACTGTATTGTTTCATGGCAGATCTCATTCGAAATTCTTAAGTTCTCAAATCATAGATTTTATGTCGGACTCAGTCCATCCGACCTTAAATTTATGGTAAGATGGATTTAAAATCCATGCTTATTGAGATATGAGGATATTCCAAAATGCACCTTTTAATGCTGCCTCGGATTTAAGATCCGAACCTATCAAACACATCGTTAAGCCCCTGAAGCCATTGTTCACTTAGAGGGGTCAGACTCTCAAAGCTAGGCCAAAGATTTTAGCTTGTATTGACATACTTGGTGCCACGCCTCACCCCCTATGGCCCAGGAACATAGTGCCCATGGGATAGACATGAAGATATGGGGCTTGCACTATGTCTTCATTCAACCAGCTACTTTATGCCCCTTAGAAATGGTGAAATTTAAGGCTGAAAATGAGCCATGGGAGTTGAATAAATCATAAAACATGTTCGTTTAGGGTGCGTTTGATGCACCCGGTGAAAGGTGAAAATCCAGAAAAATATGTACGGGCGGTTGAAATTTTACCCGCCCGTACGTGAGACGTATCAAACAGCTTAAAAATCTTCCTGTTCTTCGTTAAAACGAGCGGGTGAAATTCCAACCAACTGGGTCGCCTTTGAGGACAAGTGCCCTCATCATCTAGCACCACTGTCTGTAAGAAGTCTCTTTCTCTCGTTTTTCCCTTTTACTGGGGACCATTTTGTTGCATCGTGGATCAATTCGCTTGATGTAGCACAAGCGCAGAAGTTGTTTGATGAAATGCCTGAGAGAAGCGCTGTTACTTGGAATGCGATAATTACAGGCTATGTTCAAACCAACTGTTACGAGAGGCTGTGGGTCTGTTTCGAGAGATGCAAGTGAAAGGGATCGAACCAAATGATGCCACTCTTTTTAGTCTGATTTTTGCTTGTGCCCAACTTAGTTCTTTAGAACAAGGCAGATGGTTTCATTTTTGCACGTAAATTCTTCCAGTGCATCAAACATGACCTTAAATCAGAAGAGGGTTAAATTTCATCCTTTTTTTTTTCAGAAAAATTTTTCAGAAAAATTTACCACGTTAAATTCTTCCCTGTACATCAATCGCCCCCTTATGATCGATCTTAAGTAACTCAAAAATGAAAATAACTTGTTTCTCCTTGTCTCTTTGAGGGATTAATTTGATTAAGATATCAAGCATTTGTTAATTAAATTACATACTAATTCAAAAGTGAAGTTGGAGGTGAGATTTGAATTTCTCTATATTGTCTAATTAGCACAACTTAGTATTGAAAGTTTGGGTTGAAAGTTCACTCATAAGTGCACATGAGTTGATATAAATTTAAAGATATACGTGAAGAACAAACCCGTTGACATATCAAATTCCACATCCCCGGAGTATATATATTACTCCAAAGTTCCAAATCTCTAAAGTAAAAGAATCATGAAAATTTAGTTTGTAGATGAATTTTCTAAGAACATTTTATAATGACTGACACAAATATATAGCTTCATGACATCTTGTCTGCACATTCAGAGATTGGCCGAACTTTGGAAGTTGAGTCGAATTTAGCTCAAACTCAGTCGATGACTTTAGCTCGGCTTGACTGAGCTTGGAAGATTTCAAACCTTAAGCCTTAGATTAAAAAGGTGTGGTTCGTTTTGTTAATTAGAAGAAAATATTTAACATGTAGAAGGTAAAACCGAGTGAATGGTTCATTCCATCGTCTTTAATAGAGTTGATTGATTTCTGTTTTTAGGTTTTCACATAGCATGTTTTGCAGATAGAATACATTGAAATGTGATGGTGATCACTCTAAGACTCGAACTTGAGTCTTTAGAAGAGCTCCTTGTTGTACGCTACACTTTGTATTGGTATTGAGTATCTTTATTGAATAAATTATGAAATCATTTAATTCGATCTTGTTAAACTAATAATAAATATAAAATTCTTTTTTACTATGAGCAGTTGGATTGACCGTTTAATATATATATATATATATATATATATATATATATATATATATATATATTTAAAATCAACTGAGCAACCTTTATGACCCGATAAATTTGACATGGTTAAATTATTTACGATTTTTAGTATTGCAAAACAAATAAAACACATCGGACTGAAAAAAAACATGTATATGCGAAAGAGCCACGTATAGAGCTTCGAGCGACATTACAGACAAAGCCCGTCCACGCGTAGCAAGCGTAGCAAGCGTAGCAGCCCAGTGTTCAGTATGTTACAAGTGTCACAAATATCTTCCCTCCCCTTCTCTTTCTCTCTCTCTCCTCGCTGCCCTGGATTCTGCCATTGGAGCACAGTGGTTGCTCGTTACAGGCGCAGAGAAGAAGGAAAGGAGTTTGGGAATCCGATTACGATGGGTGGTGCAGCTGCAATCTTTGATTTGACGTCCTCCCCCCTCGTTGTTGTCGACCGATGGCATCGAGAACGCAGCAGTCAGCTGGGGGGAGGGAGAAGGGAGAGTGTGCCCTTATTCATCCCCTCTGCGACCGTAGTACGGATGGCGACGACGTCTGCCGCGGTCGATGATGCTGCTCGCAAGAGGGAGAATGGCAGAACTCTGCCTTCTCCCATCGAAACACGTCTTTCTCTCGTTGCTGCCCTCGCCTCCCAGGCTTTCTCTGCCTCTCAACGACGTAAGCAGAAGAACATTTCTCCCTCTCTCTCTCTCTCTTATGATGTCTTATCCCCTGTCTCTGATCTCCATGGTCATTATCGTGGAACAGGATTGGCGGACCTGGCGGTGGAAACATGGAGATATGCTTTCCCTCGCAGAATGGCAGACGCCCGAAACCTTGAAGAGATGCTTATGTCCGGTATCTCTCTCTCTCTCTCTCTATAGTGTCTTTGTGTGTGCGTGAAGTTGTGCTATCGTGTAACATGCCGCCTGTTTAGCAGTTCCCGATCTTGAAAGCGTGGCATTTAAGGTCCTGTCCAGAAAAGAGCAGTATGAGATCAGGGAGGTTGAGGTACGTTTATCTGTATCTAGTTAACTTTCTAGTTTCTACCTCCCCATTGATTCTACAGAAAACGGTATTTGAATACGTAAAATAATTTATTCTTTGCGTCTTCCCTCTTAGTATAGTTTTTAGAATGCTGAAAATCAGAGATAGAGTGCGATTAGGAGGCTAATTTATCTGTACCTTCCCTAACTCGTGCAAGGCGATTACTGTCACAAGTTGCTAATTAAGAATCATCTAGTTAAGATTCTGTTTGACAAACCCACGAGTTGAAGCCCGTAAGGACTCTGCCTGTCTGGTGCGGGTAATTTTCGAATGTCACCGAATTGAAATTCTCAAAAACCCTTGAGCATGTTCTTTTCCACGAGTCTGAAGGTGGGCCTACTCCCATGTAGGCAGAGAGTGACCTCAAGGCCTTTTACTATCTAAAATTCCTAAAATGTAGTCTTTAGGGGCGACTTAACGAAGAATTAGGCCATTTCACAAATTGGCCTCCAAGAAAGTGGACTATAATCCTGATATACTTACTATGGTTGTAGAAGGCTGGGTGGAAAGCAAATTTGGTAGTACCAACATTGTCAAACCTTAAGAAAGTTGACTAGTTAACATTACACCCAATTTTTATCAAGAGAATGTCGAGGTAGGTTTTACAGGTAAATTGGAAGGACAGTTATTGTCCAGAGCTGCTGCTTGCTGGAGCTCCACTGTGGACAGAGTGCATGACCAGCAGACTTGCGTTTATTAAGATAGTTATCCGTATCAGAACATGTGAATACCAAAAATAAAAATGAAGCTTCAGACCTCCAACCCAAAGAAAATCATGAATACTGGATGAAAGAGGATGAAGGCCTGATAAGCAGCCCATGAGCATAAAAGATGTTCTATGGGGACGGTAAAGAAGATCAACCTCCTCTTCATAGATTTAAGTGCTGCGATATAGAGACAGATCCGAAAAACTATTGATTTTCATGATGGGACTTATAGGGCCGTGACACCATGACCTGTAAGCACTTTTAACAGTTGTAAGCATTATTAACACTCCTCTGTCATGGAAGAGTCATCTGTCTTTCTGACCTGGCATCCTCGTGACTACATATTTACTGGCATTGCCAATTTGACATGTATTTGTAGACTCTTGGTTTGTCTTTTTCCTTGGAAATGCTTGGAAAATTGGAACTCAGTTTCCCAACTTCCACCAGCAAGTCACCTGGAATTGAAGTGCATGATGTCCTCTTCTTGAGCGTCATTGCATTGTCTATGGCTAGGCATGTAATTTGTTTAGAACAACTAGAGCCAACACTGACAGGTAAGTTTTCTGTTGAAGTCTAGCATATTGTTGTTGCATACTTTACAGGCTAGATGTTGAGTATGACAAAAGCATCATCCACCAACTTTAACAAAAATAGCCTATTTTTAACTCCAAATTTCAGTTGGGATAACAAGGTTCAGTGGTCTTTTTGAACCTATGATTGTCTAGGGGGTTGTTTGTTCCTATAAATTGTATTTAGAATTTATCATTTCCTTTTCAATGTCACTTTGCTCTGCCTCTTTATATATGTCAAAAGTTAGTTCCTAACAGAAATTGCGACTGTAACGTAGGCATACTATGTAGCGGAAACAACAATGACTGGGAATAAAGGATTTGACTTCACTGCCTCGTCTCAAGCTTTTAATGTGCTGGCTGCATATCTCTTTGGTAAGGTACATGAGCTTGCCAGCTATCTTTGCGTGATATGAAGTGCCACCGTCGTTCCATCGTTACCTGATTAACCGCTCGTCATTAGCAGAATACTGTGTCTGAGAAGATGGAGATGACAACACCGGTTTATGTTCAGAAAGGTACTCAATCAGATGGAGAAAAGATGGACATGACAACACCTGTGATTACGAAGGAGGTATTTCTTATGCCAGAAACTTGAGCTTTAATTATCAATTATCATAAAGACTTTTAGTCACACTAAATCATAAAATAAATGGTTTAGATCTGATACAAATCGGTTGAATTGGAAAGGAATTTCTAGGTTTACTGAATGCATTGCATGTCATATGCTGAATAATTGATGAAGTGGCCAAGCTCCGGTAGATCCCTGGGGACCGGAGTTGTCACAGGAAAGGGAGATTAGGGATCGCAAGTCTGTTACAATTCCATGTTTTTCATTTCCAATAACATCTATCATTTGTCAAAATTTTTAATAACAAAAAATGGAAAATATTCTACTAATGGTTGGGGAGAGAGAGAAAGAGGGCGAGAGGGAGGACTTTCTGTGATACTTCTCTGAATAGTTGTCATCATTTGTAATGAATTTATTTCCTTCTAGAAAGTTGTTATTAACACATTTCCTTCTGGTGCATCGAAGATTTTTTCCATTCCTGAATGTAATTAATGTTTGAACTCTGCTAAGGTGACAATATCAGAGGTCTTTTTGTCCAGCAAAAACTAGACAGGCGGTTTTCAGTTGCCCCCAATATATTCTAATCCAGTTCCCTTGCACTTCCAGTTAACGGGTCAGGATGGATGGAAGATGTCATTCGTCATGCCCTCCAAATATGGAGGCAGGCTTCCAGTCCCAAAAGATTCATCTGTACAAATAAAAGAAGTGCCAAGAAAATTTGTTGCAGTGTCTGCTTTTTCAGGTTTGTCTCTTTCATCTTTTGCATTCAATTTTAAATGAAAATATGGGATTAGCAACTTGAACATTTTGTACTGCGTTCACTCTTTTATTCCTTGAGCTCTTTATTATGTATAAATGTTCAAGTTTCACCATTGATGTTCTATTCCATTGTGGTTTTTGTGTATTTTATCCAACAGTTGTCCCTTTTTATAGCTGTTTGTTGCGGCTGCTTTTTATCAATTGATCTTTGTGGTGTTCTTTGATTTTCCTGTTTCATAGGCTTTGTTACGGACGAAGAAGTTAAACGAAGGGAGAGACAATTACGTACTGCTGTTAAAAATGACAAAGATTTCCAATTTAAGGAAAATTCAGCGGTTGAAATTGCACAGGTAAGAACCTGAATTACTGAAACGATCTGGTCTTATAGATTTTATATAATATGCAAAAAAAATGAAATTTTCACTACTTGATTTCAGTTCAATCCCCCATTTACGCTACCATTCATGCGCCGAAATGAAATAGCTCTGGAGGTTGAACCCAAGAATGTGTAGAACATGTGGGCAGCTGCAGTTGCCAGCATACCATGTCAGCAAAGGAAGCAATGTTCTCATGCTTAAAGGCAAGTTGAATTCCACATGCAGCGGTAGTTAATATGGGTCATGTATGACTTTGAATCTTTTCTTTTTTTTTGTATGAAGGTGGAAAAAGTTTGTATATTCTCTGTTTCTCATTAAAGAATTATCGGCTTCGTTTCTTGTTCACGGCTAGTGTAGGCTTGGATTATTCTAATGTGTAAATATATAAGATGCTAGAATTGTCTGCTCTATGAGCATTACATTTTTGTGTTGTCAAAAAGGCAAAATATGTACATATCCTTCTGATCAAGATAACCTTTATTTCCTATGTCTCTAATCTTCATGGTAGTTCTTGCTTCTCATCACATCCTTCTGGTATACTTCTTAGAGTAGGTTTCCACCGATAATTCGGAGAATCTATGTTATACGCCCCTCTCGTGAGGTTTGTGATGATGTCGTCGAGGGAGAGTCCTTTGGTTAGGATGTCTTCCAGTTGTTGCTTGGTGACGAGAAGCTTGAGTCTTATTATCCCTCCACTGCTACACTTGCTTTCTCCAGCACCAGCAGCATGGTCATCTCCATTTGATGTTGTAGGCGTATTTCTTTCCTCTGTTTCTTGCGCGGTTGAAGAGGGTGGGAGATGCGAAACCTGATCTGGTAGAAGGGCGCTAGAAGCTGCTAACGAGTCAGAACTTGCATGGCCAGGAAAATCAGCTAGCAGATGTTGCATCTCTTGTGGTGCATCATGTTCAAGCATTTCACCATCTTTATTCTTGAATTTGATTACCTTTGCTTCGATAGTAAGGCAATTGCCCATGGTGAAAACCTTCCAATCTTCCTTCGATCTGCAATAAAAATGGCAGCGCTTGGTCAGACAATTATATCAGGCTGCGTTGCTGCAGGCAGCAATGTAAGTCACTATTTATAACAGTCCGATCCGATTATGTGCCCCTTGTTCCTTGGCAATTTACTAACAAGCCTCTCCTTTTAGTGCAAAGGTGCTTTCTCTTTTGCAGATAATGACGAAACACGCACCTATCCAATCAACGTTGGTAACAGTCAACCACCTTTTTCTAGTGCTTCCCTCAAAGATTTGGTCCAAAGAAAACGTGAACCTTTGCCAAATGGTTCAACTTTCATTTTTATTAAATTCAGAAGGAAACTCAGATTTTGAGAACAACAACAGAGCTCCTCAGATATGCCAGCAGAAGCAACTCATGAAAGTTTCAGGGTGGCTGGTCATTTGACAGTTCACTTTACCAACCATCTTGAATCATCTAATTCTTAAGCCGACCAGGGTGGTGCTTAGAAAGGTATTCTGTTTACATTATGAATGTGGTAGAAGGGGATTCTTCTTACGAAAGTTATTGCTCGTGTAGGGGTAATTTTATGCCACTAGATTGATTGGTCCCAATGCATGAGTTGCGTTTTTATTTCTTTTCTTTCATGAGCCTTTATGGCGTGGTCGGCGTCTAAGTTAAGTGGGAAGACTAGTGTTTGTCAACACGCATGCTAGAGATGTAGATTTGAGTGGGGGGTGGCCGGTCGTGCTTCTATTGGATGTAAAACCTTGCCCACTTGAGTGGGTCATCTCTATTATTATTCCTTTTCTTCTACTTTTTGAAGATTAGAAAATCTACAGTTGGGGCATGATAGATCTTATCACCTTTACTTATCTTTTTTCTTTCTCAAGTACTAGAATTTGTATTTGAACTTCTTCGGGAATTATTTATTAGGAACTTCGTTTTATTTTCATAAAAGCCTCAACTTTCTTAATAATTCCCGGATAAGTGCTAACTGCTAGCAGTATTCCATGTCTTAGAATCAGCCAAGTGATGGTGAGACCTTTTATTTGAGAGAAGCAGTAAAACATGGTTTTATTTGAAGGAAAAAGTACAAAGTTTCATAATATTCCAAATTTATAGCTCTAACCCCATCCCCTTCTTTAGTAATTGTTAGCAAAGTTATTAATACGCATCATCATCATATCCCTGCTAAAATAGAAAGAGAAGGATATTGAAACAGCCCCCTTCAGAATCTCAGCCACCGTGAAATCGGTAGCTTGATGAGAGTCCATTAAATTTTGCATGAATATATTAACAATCCTTTTTCACTTTTGTTCATATGAAAAATTATCTAAAGCAAGCAATATGAGCCAGAACTACGTTGCATCGTTTAGAGAAGTTATACAATACCGAAACCAGCAATGACAAATCGTTCATTTTCATCAAAAGTTTGAGCCGTATCAGAAAAATCAACCAAAATGCAGGTTCTTACATGGAACTTTTTCAAATATTTATGATGGCATGGGGACTAGAGATGGACGGTTGTACAGAAGAGGGATGGCTAAAACTGAAAATATTCGGGGCCGTCTATCATTGAGATGGACGGCATTAGCCACATATAATGGGTTTTCTTGTGGGTCCAGATGAATTTCTACTTTGATGACGCTCATGCTACGTAAACATGCATGCAATGACCCACTATGCGGTAATGAGGGTTGCTCTGAACCCCACAATCCTCTTTCTTCTCTTTTCTCTTTCGCCCTCCTTTCTGAACTTTTTCCATTGTTGTAATGTGTGGACCAGATTTGCTCCTAATATGCATACATTCTTTTAGAAGCCTCCTTTTTCTGTTGTATTGCCACATGACGGACTAGATCAGTAGCTTGTTTGAATGAGTTGTATCTGATATATGATGTGGTTGAAAATCCAGATTCACGATGGTGGTAGCATCACTCTGTCAGCCGCTTCACCAAGTTCAACCTAATTCATCTGGTTCAAGTGCAGATTTCAATTTTCTAAGTTAGACTATGGTCTGATAATCACAAGTAACGTAGACGTCGGGCGAGCCAGAGATTAATCCCACTGCTCCGAATCCTATTGTAAGTGCTTTAGAGTGAAGCCTCGTATGCTTCAACTTACATATTGATGCTTTATTTTACTGTACACAAAGATGAAAAGATGTTATGGATGAAAGTCTAAGACTGATTGTCTGCCACCCGCGCCCTGTCTGTTGCCCCAACCTCATTAGAAATAAACCACACTTATATGTCAGATTTTAAACCTAATAGCCGTATCTTATTTTCTTTACCAAACCCCGCCTGTGGCATCCCTACTCTATAGCTCTGTAAGTGGTGCAAGATTATGATGTAACTAATGATTGTCAGTGGGCTCAAGTGAAAAGTATGGCCCATTGTAGTGCACCGCATGGTTCTTTTCAAATCTTAATGCAGGATGCAGCAACATTTTCGTCCAAAGGACTGTCTTGTATCTAGGACGAATTTTTTTCCTTTTCACATATTCGAGTTGGCTTCTTCAAGAACTCACTTGGCACAAAAAAAATTAGCTACTACCAGCAGCTACATCTATTTCTGCCAAGTCTTTGCACACGGCTATTGAGCAGCATCTTCAACTCTAAGGCCCCAACAACTGAACTTTGGATTGCATATGTAAACTGTCATGGGTGATAAAACTTGAAAATATCAGATAATTCTTAGAAAGCTTTAGGTATTTGTATAATACTTTGTAGATTGTAGCTCTTTTTAGATATTAATTGAAGCTGACTATTAGGCCAAGGAAGACTCAGTTATAACTGGGTATCCAAATATGTTTTAAGAACAACTGATAGATTGAATAAGCTTAGGAAACTTCTGAAACAAGAACACGATGTTTGAAATCGTTCAATGATATGTCTGTTTATACTTGTGCTTGACTCATGGAGACTCTAAAATAAAATTGATGGCACCGTGGCGAGCAATGCTGGTGTCAACAAGATGAAGACAATTTTTTGTGGGTTCATAGACTTTCCATCTTTTATTATTGTTGGATCTGCCCACAGGCATGAGTACGCCAAGCTTATCGCAATTATAGGTTTGTTGGAGCAGGGCAAGCAACAGAGTAGTCCACATGGCTGACCTCTTGCTTATGAGAAAGGTTCCTCTCCAAGGAAGCCAACTTCGTAGTCAGTGCAGGAAAGCAGTCTTCTGATCGTCAATCGCTAAGAAGATCAAGCAGTATAATCTTCCCCTCACTTGGTGGTTGATGCACAACAGGGATAAGAAGCACCAAAATGCCTTTTGAACCTCTTTTTAAGAGTAACTACGGCGCATTTCATGAATGCAAAGAAGAACAATTGCAGGAACCTTCATCCCTTTTGTTTGCAATGCATTTTGGAACCTCAATTTGCCGTTGCTAATCAGCTTAAGAGTCAAAAGCACACTCAGGCGCCGCATGCTGCCCACCACTTCGACTAGGCTGAGCAACTTAGGTGCCCAAGTCAAAAATTAAATTTTTTTTCTCTTTCTTTCTTGTTCTTGTATTTTATCTTTTTTCATCCTTTTTGCTCTGTTCTTTCCTTTTTTATTCTTTTCCCTTTTCTGCTCTCTCTTCATTCTTTTTCTTTTCCATTTTTTGTCTTTCATATGCTGATTTTGGCCCACGTAAGCTTTTTGTTAAGGTCTATACAGCCTAGACCGGCCTAGCGCTGTTGATTACTAAGATTGCTAGAAAGATGCACCCCAAACTTCAAGGATGTATTAAGCATATCATGAAAAAAATAATTCTCCAATTTTTTTCAGATGGTGAAATCGCAAAAATTTGGGAAGTTATAAGGTCATCAGATCCACAATTGAGTTAAGCATAGAATTCCAGTGAGCTTTGCAGTCAAATTTGGATGTCTTTTAAGACTTGATGCAACATCAAGCTTGAACTTCCCTGTAGAAACTTTCTCCCCATCTTAGACAATGAAACTATGATGAACAGACGTTGTTTCATAATTTAAAGCAAATCCCAGTCTGCACAAAGGGAAACGGAAAAGAAGCCCTGAAGTTCTATCAGAGCCTGACATTCTATGCTTCTAATCTGATGGAGAATAAACACAAGATTTTCAGTAAATTGCAAAATCTTGCCTATTGAACAGTTACGAAAAATCGAACAAATCACAAACAAGCATGACCAATATGGTTTTCCAACTCCCTCTGTTGTGCTTTTAGTGAAAAAATAGGTAAAGCTGATGGATAATCCAGTTAGAAAGATTAATGTTATGGCTAGTGCGAAGACTGGACTTGGAACAGGAACAAGAAGCTATGCACCAAATAGCAGAGCACGAATCAAGCAAACTTCACAAATACAGGGCTACCATCAGATTTTTCGTGAAAACGAGACTCTGCATATAACTACCAACAATGCGCTTGTGTGTGAAGTTTTCAGACCTTCTCATTTCTCGACTGCAAGACAATGCGAGTGCAACTATCTTCTCCGTTGTTGGGAAGAATACGTTTATTGCCGGCCGCAACATAATCTCTTCTTTAATGGCGCCCGCATGGTTAATAGACTCGGCAACCATGCTCGTTTCTTCTTGGTAGCACTCAGGATTATAGCCGACCTCCAGGAGGATTTTAGGGGCCAGTTTTTTTGCCGGCTCATCCACAGGTTGAATATTCTGCCCAAGCCAGGCCCATTACGAGCCAGTACCGACTGCTCATCGGATACCCCGGCCCATGCCCACCCTTAGTTGTGCCCTGCTTGGATTCAACAGTAAACTACATGAAAAGTCTGATTTGGTACAAATTTATCATGGCTCTAAAATGCCAAACATGGTTGCTTACCTTCCTGTTCTCATCTATTTGTAACCCAGTGAGTTTCCGATTGCTTTATCTTTATGAATTATACCCAAATTCATGGAATGGTCATTATCATGATGATATGAAGAAATTAGTGATAACTTAAACAAAAGTTCAGAAGTATCTAAAATTAAAAAGTTGATTTGGTTTTGAAGTAAAACTGACTACATGTGACACTCAATGAGGAATTTACGTTGACGCCAAATGTAGAAATACAAGTCTTTTTTTAACATAAGCCCCATATATACTACTCAAAGAAAATGATTCACGAAGCAATAAACAAAGTGAGTAAAAGTTGAGTAATTTGAAAATACTGCATTGGCATATGAAACGAGAAGCAGGTTAAAAGAGAAGAAACAAATTCCATATCGGTTAAACAAGAAAGGAGCTTCTTCTCATATCCCTTTCATGCCCGCATTACTTGCCAATGATTTGGATAAGGATCAGATATGACTATTGATCATTATATCAGATCTGGATATGATACAGAAAAAATGGCAAAAAATTACTCATGACCATATGCAACCAACTTGTGAAGGACAATGATTTTCTGAATTTTTAAATGAGATGTGATCTTATGCGCAAAATTTTAAAAACAACATGGACAAAATGTTAGGTTAAAAATTGATTTTTGGCAAGGAGATTTCACCTTTGACTTAAATTAAACTAAATAAGGATACTATAACTTCACAGTACGATTAACTTAAAGATATAATTGGTGGTTACTGGTTAGCTTGAGATCTGGGTTTCTATTTTGGTATACACAATAGATGTTTCATATTTCTGAAATTCTTGATATAAGCTACATTCTTTCCAATAAAAGCTTGCCTTATAGCTCATTCAACCTAGTTTCGAGTTTGTCTTTAGGTTGAACAAACAGAGTCCTATTTTGTGGTCTTTTGTATCTTTGCCAAAAATCTTACCTTTTACCAAAATAAAAGGTTCTTCCTTTTTTTTTTAAGTCTACATTTGATCACGCATCAGAAAGCACATAAATCATCACGGTGAGCTCCTCTAATAGAATTCGATGTAATTAATTAGTTGGCAGTCAAGTTGAAGTACTCCAAATTTTCTTCTCTTTCTCTGTTTCGGATGTTCATAGCGCATGCACGAACGATGATGAAAACATCATGATGTTAACAGTCCCAAGCATCTGTTAAATGATAATGGCGGTAATATCTCTTTCCCTTTCTTTCTCCCTGCCCCTCCCCCCTCTCTCTTTTTTGAAGTTTTTCTCATGGTGTTTCGGGTTCAGAGGGAACTACAGAAGGCGTTATCAGCGTTGTGCATGATTTGCTGCTTCGTTGTGGGTGTAGAATGTCTCTGCTTCAATGGCAGCTGTCAGGTAATTAATGGACTCCACTCGATTTCACTCCATTAGAAGTTCGTCAATCGTCCAGGACGGTTTCCCTGCATGAAAGTTTCACCTCTTCTGTGAAAAATCTTCATAAGAATCTCAGGATAAGCATTATCTCACGTTGATCTAAATGTGATAACAAGGACTTGTATGATTGTATTATCTATGTCTTCAATGCTTTTTTGCTTTGCACTTTGCTGATGCTTTTTCTTCTCTGGAAAAAATTTTGTTAACTACGTCGTTGAGTCGGCCCTCATGACAGAAAGTTGGTGCAAATAGGTTGGGCTTTGGCTGTGAGAACAGCACTTCGAGTCAAATACCATGGGCGCCCTCTGTTATCTGCCGGCGCCGGTACGAGCAGGTTCTTCATGGCTAGGATCTGCAACTCATGCAGCAAAAATCTAGACCTTCTTCATCTTGAACAGTTAATTCTCCTTATCATACCCGGTTAGATCTCCTTATAACCAATTCGTAGCACCATCTAGCTCTTTAATAGCGGGAATGGATGTTCATATGTGCAGCAAAATCTATAGCGGCAATGGATGTTCATATGTGCAGATGTTCATATGTGCAGCAAAATCTTAGTCAATTAAACTACTTGATGATTGTTTAAGAGACGGCAGCTAAGATCAGAATTAATGCAATTGGAAAGGGAAATAAAGTTTTTTCTTTTCTCCTTTTTGTGTGGATTAGAACGGGCAATTATCATATCCTAGAGGTCGCAGTTACCAAATTAATCCGAATTTTTCGGCATCTTATAGTTTTCCAAATGTATAGAATTCGATGATTTGCTTGTGACGAGTTGGGTGTAGATACGGAGACCTTAAGCCAATCGCCCTACCCAAATGTGCACACTTCTTATGATCATATGGCAAAAAGATAAAAGTATATTATCTTTAAAACTTATTATTTAGAAACATATTTTCTTTAATGCACGTAGCCGTCGGATGGTGTAAACTAGTCCTTCATCAACTAAGAAGCGATTCAGTTCTTAAGTTTAATTTGTTTAGTTACTTTTCTTTACATGTCCCCGTCATGCTGCTCGATGGGTTGGACCAGTCCTGGATAAGAGGGTCCAAATTTGAGCTGAGATACAGAGGCCAATTATGGTTGGATCCCAAACAGATCTCTTTTTCTCATTGTTTTTCTTTTGATTATCTATCTTGGAAAAATCAACCACCAAGATGATTTCTTATAGATCTACTATCTAAGGAGCCAGTCTCTCTCTCTCCCTCTCCCTCTCTCTGTACATACACATACACATACATGGGGAGGTTAAATCCTCATAAATTTTTGTTGGGTACACCCAAATAACTCTCTTTTCTGGTTCTGTTGAGCATTGGACATGGAGAAAGATTGGGAGTGCTATCCCAACTATCTAAATTGGTGTATTCAGGATCAAAAAATAAATCTTTGTAGTATCCAACTTATAAACTAAAAATAATGTTTATATTCATAAAGTTTTGGACATTGACAATGCATTGACATAAATAGATTTGTTAAGAACAGGAACCCGAATCTCTCTGTCCCAACCAGCTCAAAAACATTCATACATGTGTGGATCTTACTTCAGCATATTTCCTTTTTCTTTTCAGGCAAGAAGCTCATCATGCTTGGAGAAGGGAAACTGCGGATCTGGGTTTCAGTGCCAGCAGTGTCCTGCAAGAGGAATTCTTGCTCCCAGATGCACACGGATCCGTCCCACCAATCCTCTGTCTCATGTACCACAACCCATCCAAAACTCTCTTTATATTTGCTTTAGCCAATTAACATCTCGAAATAAAAAAGAAAAACAAACAAAAACATCGCTTTTGTTCGTATTACAGGTGAAATCTCTCCCCTTCAACAGATACACATGGCTCACCACGCATAACTCGTATGCCGTTCAAGGGATGAAGGACGTGGGGGGCGTTCCAAGGCTTTCACCATCGAACCAACAAGACTCAATTCTAGGCCAACTCCAAGTAAGCTCTCCAGGTGAATTTTAGCTAATTTAATCCTGTGCGTCCAACAAGTGCATGTTTGCCGCACCATTTGCCTTCTCAATGAGAATTAGACGACCTGGAGAAGTTATCCAGGGTAGCCTCAGCCTAGAGAACTAATCCGGCGTAAAAGTAAAAGATGTTGTCCCACTAAATCCAGCTTTTTATCACTATCCTTCTAGCATATAGGTTCTGTGAACAAGTTCTCCCGTGCAGAAAACGCTTGGCTGTTGTTTATAGTTGGGGAAATGTACTCGAATGGTCAATTCGACAGTAATGAAAATCTATCTCCTTCTGCTGATCTTGGTTTTTCGTGGCAGAATGGTGTGAGAGGACTGATGTTGGACATGTATGACTTTGAAGATGACATCTGGCTGTGCCATTCATATGGTGGCCACTGCCACAATTTCACTGCATATGTAAGTTTCTCATCATCCTTTCATTGTCCCGGCTGCCAATATCCACCACTTTCGTCGTACTGTTCAAAGGCCTGATTTAGGGACAAGGCTATGAGACGGAACCCACTTACTCTGGAAAGAACCTATTTACTCTCATGGTTTTACATGAAAAAATAGATAGCAAAATCTCATTGAGGCCAAGAATCTGCAGGCATACTATTCAGTTTCTCTATTATTGTGCATCTTCAAGTTGATCTCTGCACTAGCTCAAGTTACCATGGGCTGTCTTATGAATTTAACTTGCTGCAGCAAAGAGCTATTGATGTGCTGATAGAGATAAGAGATTTCATGAGGTCGAACCCTGAGGAGATCGTTACCCTATTCATTGAAGACTATGTAAAGGTACCACAAGGACTCAGCAGACTCTTCTTTGAGGCTGGTTTAAACGAGTTCTGGTTCCCGGTGACGAGAATGCCGAAATATGGAGTCGGCGATTGGCCGACAGTCTCTGATATGATAAAGAGGAACCAAAGGCTGGTGGTGTTCACCTCCAAGATGAACAAGGAGGATTCTGAAGGCATTGCTTATCAATGGACATACGTCGTCGAGAACCAGTGTGAGTGTCATCTTTCTGCTTTTTCACAAAGATCTTGTCATGCCCACTCATAGATTCCGTTCCTTAATGAACAAGGCGCCCCAAGAGGATGAAGATTGATCTTTCTTTTTTGTGATTATAGTTTTTGAAATATGCAGACTGAGTAAGTCTGAAGAGTAAGTGAATTAATCTATGATGGTTCAAACGCAGATGGTGATGAAGGGATGAGGAAGGGTGTTTGTCACAACCGGCAAGAGTCATACCCAATGATGGTTAGTCTTTCACTTATATTGATGAATCACTTTCCAAGCCTCGCCGATTACACCGGCTCCTGCCAGCACAATTCTGCCGAGTTGATGCAGATGATGCGCACTTGCTATGAAGCTGCCTACAGTCGCGTCCCCAACTTCATTGCCGTTGATTTCTACAAGGTTCTCTCTCTCTCTCTCTCTCTCTCTCCCATAATAGCTACCACCACCATCATTTCCTTTGTATTAATAAACAGAATAAAGTTTCTCATTCCTACGTTTATATCTAGATCCCTTGCTTATCAAATGTTTTCTCTTACGTTGGGAACTCGAAAAAGGAAAGGAAAATGGAAGCAAACATCAAATTTTTGTATACACAAAAAGGTTTGGGAGGCTGCGCTCTATGAAGCGTCTAGAGATCACATCCATGAATCAATCAAAGGAGTACTAATTTATTCTGGCACTTTATTTGATAGAGAAGCGATGGAGGAGGAGCTCCAGAAGCCGTAGACCAGGCAAACAGACAACATCTGTGCCGTTGCTGGGATGCAGCTCACTGCAAGGTTCTAACCCTACTGCCTACCAGAACAATCTCGTATAATCTTCACGGCGTTTTTCCTTGAATCAAAACCACTCAATTGGATTTGTTCATGTTGCTGTCATTCTTGCCGCAGATGACTCGCTGGACTGCAATCTGTAAGAAGGATGGCCGGACACCATTTGAAGTTGGCAGCCAAGCGCGTAAAGCAGCTTCGATGAGCCTCATTGTGCTGTTGCAGATCTCCTTATTCTTGCATCTGAGATGAATCCCGAGTACCAACCAAGAAGTTTTTGTACAACATGGATGAAGCCGGAAGCTGCTAAATCAAAAAGTAGAATCAGCTGACTGGGCCACCACATCTCATTTGTCATCAGAGCTTCCTGGCACCCATTTGCCCAATCGCCAAGAGAGCATCGCATCGTCCGATATTCAAAGCATTTATTTAATCGATACAAGTGCTGAAGAAAACAGCACCGTGAAATTGTTATAGGTCACGGCATCTACAAGGTTTCAAAAAAATGTTGGTCCTTCTAACAGCATGAAAGAAAGAGCCTACCGTTTGCCTCATAAAGGAAGTGACAAATTTCTCAACATTTTCCCCCCACAATGAAAGTCAGAATTAGGCCTAGTTACTCAAAAAGTGCAATTGCTGCGGTGATTATACGGCGGATACTAAATTTTCAGCATTTAACTCAATACCGTGTTCTCATTAGATGCTACATACCAGCTAACAATCCACCCGGTGTTACCATGCACATTGGGAATATAGATAATCATAACCATCTACGTATGAAATGACAGCAATGTAGTACGAATCCTCACGCATTATTTGGAAAGTCTCTACTCCTTGGTAATCAAAGCCCAAAAGTCTACGAACCATCTCCGTGTTTAGCCATCCAAGCACATGAATAACCCTGCATCCTAATGGACACACTAGATGCATCGGTCTCTTATCATTTCTATCTGCAAGATATATGATCGACTTTGGTTTCTTCCATCGATGAGAAATATACAGGCTAACTCGAATGAGAGGCACGTTCCCCAGAAAAGGAGCGCACGTTCCTCGGAAAAAAGCATAAGCTAGCTTCGGCTTCATGGAAAAACATTACAGTATAGCAAAGTTTCACAGGTGGCTAATAATCTCTAAGATTCGAGAGTGGCGACTATAGGAACAGGATCATCGATGTCTCTATGTTGATTTGGTAGCTCACAGGTTTCGGCATCAAGTCCTGTTCGGCAGACAATGAAGTTCCGCCATATTAAGCTGAGATTTTATCAATATTGATACAGCACGAAGTCGCCCCCTCGAATTCACCGCGATACAAAATTGTACATTTTTCCTCACAAAATGATACCACCAAAGATCGGAAGCTTGACAAAATTTGATTTATTATTGTTTCGAATGGCTAAAGTTTCGCTCGAAACAGGCACTGCAAAGATCAATTTGCGGGCATATGTCGACCAACACTCCTGCACAATAATGGCACACATGAAGCACTGGTCCGGCCTTATTGTGAAGCCAATACAGCCACTCATTGAATAAAAAAGATAGAATTAAGAATCTTAAAACTAGTTGCGTTTCATAACTGTCAAGAATGGAGCAGAAAGGAAATCATCGATAACAGCAAACTTGCGTTGTTGAACTGAGATATCAATTAACTTCCCAAAATAAAATAAAACGCTACAAAATTTCCAACAGTATCTGGAAGTAGACGCAAGATCAGATGATAAGGTACGAAACTGCCTAAGCAAGAGAACCGCCTAAGCAAGAGAACTGGATGCAGGACCACCACCATAACCACCACCACCACCTCTTCCAAACCCAGGTCGGCCACCCGCACCCTAGACAGTAAACCAACAGCAGAAAGAGGTAAAGCGGTTTGAAATAAGTATGGAAACATAAAAGAATTAATCTAAACACAGCAAACTGATACTTGCAACTGTGAAATCAGATAAGTCAACACAGCCACATATGAGGTAGAGAACACACGTAAATGCTACTGAGACAAACTTCCCCTGTCAAAGAGCCAAACCTTATTAGTCCCTTTGATTTTATCCACCTTGATGCATATTTATGCAAAAAAGAAACAAGCCATTTTACCAATATGGAACCAGTAAACATTTTTCCGAGCCCAAAGGCTGTCCATCTTTAGGAGTCATTACATCCGAGTTTATTAATATAGGGTTTATTTCGTTTATGAGTCAAAACTTCCAGGAAAACCTTTCGAAGCAACCAGCCTCCAATCGGTTAACACATCAGTAGAACATAATTGACCAGCTTCCAATATATTTTTCATTTTCAGTCTGAACCACCTTGCATTAGAAGCATAAACGGGTTCAAAACAATAAGCAAAGCTAGTCAGTTCAATTAACAATCCATGAACGATCGTAGAACATTTTCTTAAGTCTCTAATCAGCTAAATTAACTTCAGGATGACACATGGACAATTAGACATTCTAGAATTAAAGAAAAAAAATAAGGAACCACCCAGTTAAGTGAATCATATAGCAATTTGAACATTGCCAATTACACATCATTCAAAACAATAAGCAACTCAGGATTTTTTTTTTTTTTTTTTGTGAATCACCCAGCTATTTGACAATGCCATAACTACTACACTAGGTTTTAAGCTTAATTAGCAGATAAAAGCTTTTATTTTCTAGGGAATCAAAGCTTCATTTATCTCCAGTTGTCATTTATGATTTATCTTTAGATAGCAAAAATAACAAATGCAATTTCGGTATCCACACTGGCGAATCTACTCAGTTCAATGGGAAACTATAACTTGGTACTCATTCAGTCACAACGTCCTAGATATTGTTTCTGCTTTTGCTGAAGATCCTAATACAGTGATATCCCTGATCCCTTCCTTAAAAAATCCTTCCATAACCAAAAACATAGTAGAAACAGCATTAGGAAAACACCCTACACAGAAAGTTTTTAGTATTTTCTTAAGATAAGAGTAACAAGCAAGAAATTTTTTGATTTCTTGGCCTTCATGCCACAATGTATAAAAGTAAAGATTGAGAAATTAAAAAAGATTGCTATCGTACTATGAAAATAAGTTGGTAAAAGCTATATAGTTCTTCAACCAATAAGTGTGTTCGACTATCTACCTTAAGAAGGAAATAAGTTTGCACAGGAATATGTCATCCTAAAGAAATATGACAAGTAAAAACAATCAAAAGGTCAAACTGACATGTCTATCCACCTCACTGATGGGCTTGTCCTGTGAGAAACATCTCCAATATATTCAAAAGGGACAATATAGTAAAGCACAAAGAGAAAAGATAAATCTAAATATAGAAGACCAACGACCAACGACCAGTGCTCAACGAACAGCTTGAATCATGAAACACATGAACAAGTTGAAACTTAAAACAAATAAACAGGTCAACAAGTAATATGGCAATCAAGATGACGTATGTGGTGGACTGGAAAAAGGAAACGCGGAATCAGCATAAATTTCGGTTTCACAGATCAAAAGTTCCATAGTCACAACAAATGCATTAAAAAAAACGCATATAAAACGCGAGAAATAAATTAGATTTTTAAAACTAAAAAAAACGTCGTTTTTCTTTTTTAAGGACAAAATAAAAAAAAAACATATAAAAATGCATTTTTGTTGGGTGGGATCAAAACCAATTTTCGAACCATTGTCCATCTTAGTTAACGGTGAAACTGAGAACGGGAGCTAAATATGAGAAGAAATATCATGAGGTTACCCTAAAGGAAGGCTGGAATTCAGGTGGAGCTCCACCCTTGTCACCAAATTCACCCCCGCGAGGGCCACCACGGTACCCATCCCGATCACCGAACCTTGGCCTGTCGCCTTCAAATCGTGGAGGGCCTCTGCAGGGCGACCAAAATAAGTGAAAACCATAAAATGCCGATATCTTAAAACTACAAAACTCTCATCCATAAGAAATCCCAGTCCCAAACTAACAAACCAAAAATCCCCCAACCAGAATAAGATAAACCTAGCAATAAAAATTTCAAATGGAACTCAAAAGAGTCAAAGACCACTAATAAAAAAACACAAGAACTACCAACTAATCAGGCAGACATTAAGTACCTGGGTCTGTCACCACCAGGACCACCGCCCATGGACCTCCCGAGGGGCTTCACGGACTTCTTCAAGGTTGCTGGGACGATTTCAGATGGCAGATTCAAGTACGTCCTCAGGTATTCGATGCCATCGTTGGTGAGGTACCAGTAGTAGTACATCCACGAGAATGTTTCCCTCACGTACTCCTTGGACTTGAAGCTCTGCATCAACTTGATAACTTGTAGGTTGGGGACATCGATCTCAGGATGCTTCTGCAGATTGAAATCCTTCTTCGCATAGAGCACGCCCTCTGATCACATAACCCATCGGCAACGAAGAAAGAAAACCCAATTTTCCGAAGAAATAAGAAAGATGTAGGACGAACTGAAGCACAGATTGCAAAACAAAAGAAAATGAGAGACAAAAAAAAGAATAAATCAAGACGAGAGCTACCTTGAAAGAGGTACTTGTAGACCTCGTTCCTATTCTTCTTCGGGATCAACTGCAACAAGAGAGCAAGGGCAAAAAGTACACAGAGATTATTAAGAAGATATATCCAACGTCGATAGATGGGTTACAGAAAGGAGGCTTACCATGTTCGAAGGAGAGTCAGTTCCTGAGTAGAACAAGGATGAGAAAACCCTGGTTTTCAGGACGATGGTGCTGCTGAATGCCGAAGGATAAAAGAAGGCAAGGAAACCCTAGGTCAAGGCTTATATACGCCAGGAAATTGGCGGGCCGGATCATGTTAAAACAAATCGATTTTTTCATATCCAAACTTCACCCAACCCGACTAGTTTTTGCTAGTCTCCATGATAGAGCCTGTTTGATTACCAACTCGAGGGGACCTAAGATCTTACATTTTGGGATTTTAGATCTCTTTGTTTCCAAAGAAGACGTTGAAATCTTGAGCTTGAAGGATACAATAATTACACCATAAATTTTGGAAGTCTTGGCCTCTTGAAATGTATGAACACTCAAGTCAGACTTCATTTTCTCAAACTTCAGAGATCTATATATTTGAGGGATAACTTCAATCTTAATTCACCAGCTTACTAAAACTATAAATTTAAGATGGGCCAACTGTTAATCAGACCCTGGCGTCTAAGATCCAAAGTAATCTGCCATCTCCACCCTTCATTTTCTTTATCAGGGACGATCACTGTTATCAGCAAGGAAGCAGTTTTGGGTGTCTTGAAGTGTAAAACGGTTCAGATCTGATCTGAACCCACCATTTGTCAAATGTGGCTCAATCGGATCGCTGCCAATTCAATCGCGCCAGACTCGGGCTCAAACTTGAATTTCAGAACAGAACTCAGATCCAATAAGCGCAATCCTACATTTACTTTATACACATGCGATGGTCACATCTTTATCGGACCTCAGACTTGATTTAAGATTAGATCACCCAAGCAGGTCTCTTGATGTTTTAAGTAGCTTTTTGTAAATCGAATTGCATAGACGGAAATGAGATGCTTAAAAATGTAAGAACGGCAAAAACGTGAAATTTCAATGTAAGCTTTAAGACGCAGTTCATATTCGCAGCTATCTTGTTGAATCAAGTTCATTCGAGATGAACTGATCGAAACCAACAACTATTTGGCTTAAGAGAGGTTACAAGCCCAAACAGAGTAATGTAATATGAATTCAGTACAAGCTCGAATGGAACTAATGTAAATCAATTTCCTTTTTGGAAACTAATGCAAATACATGTGTGTCTCTCCCCATCTGCTGTTTTGTAAAACATTGGTGCATTTTATCACCCAATTTTACTCTCTACTCAACGTTAATAGACTGCGGTGGGATGTCACCTTTGATGTTTCTCTCGTCTGCAGCAGCAGGGTCCCTAGGGATCGGTCATCAAATGGATGATGGTTTTTCCTTACAATGGCAAATGGCTTTGCTTCGTCTGGTTGCCCTTGCAATGTTGAATCTATACACCTCTCTCTCTCGCTCAGGACAACTACCATTAAGGCCCAGTGGTACATAGTGGGTAAGTGCCCTGTTCGATTCCCAAGGGCCCTCTGGAGTGACAGTCCCAATACACAAAAGCACGATATTTCACAAATACTGATTATTTTTTTGCCAATCGACATATGCAAGTACATAACAAAGTTCCATTGATGTG
This sequence comes from Nymphaea thermarum, assembly GCA_011799765.1. Classification (NCBI taxonomy): domain Eukaryota; kingdom Viridiplantae; phylum Streptophyta; class Magnoliopsida; order Nymphaeales; family Nymphaeaceae; genus Nymphaea; species Nymphaea thermarum. The sequence continues at coordinate 27,316 of JAANDH010001572.1, forward strand.
ACCAACATACGTATATGAAATGAAAATGTTCTATTAATAAACATAAACAAGTTATTCAAAAATGTTTTTCCCACAACAGTAGTCTACAAGATACAATACTTCATAAGCATTTAGTTATTTTTCACATAATATGTAGCTCTTCCAAATATGGATTAATTTTATCGCATAACCACATGAAACGCAAGTTTAGATAAGCACGTATAAAGCTTCCATAGAAAATACAAACGTGTGCCTTTTAACAGGATAGAAGCAAGTCAGAAAGAGATTCCCCGTGCTTGGAACTTCGTCAAGACTACATGATGCCAAAAGATAGTTGAATCGCAGAAGATTCCTCTATTTTGGTTTTAAGCACACATGGTCTTGACATTCACAACTTTTGGTCTCAGCATGACCACAGTTACAACTTACAACTTACAACCTTACATTCATTTTACACATGCAGTGACAAACAGAACACTCGGGGGAACCTAGCTTTCTGTCACTTGTCTTACGCTGACTTCTTCAAGCACAAAAGCACATCGGATCAGGAAGCACAACATACGGTACATATAAGGATCAAGGACGATCACGATGCTGGAAGCATGTAGGTTGTTTTCAGGTAGTCTATAATCTCTGCACTTTCAAACATCTTAACCCCAGTATTTGGGTCTTCCAGATAAGGTACCTGTATATAGTGACAATAAAAATACATCATCTGATATGGAGATTCCTTCAGTTCATTCTATAAACGCACGTAATACGTGAACTGCTGTTGAAGTGCTTAACAAATCAGTTCCCATCCATTAAAGTTGATCAACCAGCAATTGGGTTTAAACAAGAAAAATGAGCTTCAATGATTATAGCTGTAAGAAAACTAAGCAAGCAAGACAAACTAGAAACCTGGAAATGTCCAACCCTCTCGAATAGCTTCTGCCGATTTGGACTACCACGAGCAGTGCTGCAAGACAGTACAGAGTTCTCTTTATCATAGTTACATTGGAATATGCAAGTCTTCATGTTCCTTTTCTTGCCCTCTTTGGAAGACACAACAAACAACATCCATATGCAAGAGGCCTAGTTACACAACCATGTAGGAATGACTGACGTGCATGGAGGAGGGATAGACCTAATGGCTTCTGAATACAGGTCCCAATTTATAACCAATTAAATGTTACCTGTGAAGCAAGTGTGGCAACTCCATCTCAACCATAACTTCACGGACAATCTTACAGAAAGGGGAAGCCTGAGAAAATGTGTGTTTGAAGCACAAGTTAATAGTAGTTTAACAAGGCAGGATAGTGCATATCTTCTTTATAATCATGGCTTCTAAATTCTAATGGTCCTAAGGGTATAAGAAAGTTGGTGAGGATTCTGATCCCACCTCATATGCCCATAACTCAAGTGGTTTAGGTGGGGCTTTTGATGGAGTATATGAAGAGCCCTGCAGAAATAAGTGAAGATAATGATAAGCAGCAACAATTTTTTCTATTACCGATAAGACACCAAAGCAAAGCTTACAGATAGCATAAGCATCAAAATCCTTTGGAAATAAGCAAAAGTGACTTCACTGGATTTTTATCTAGTAGACTGAGCAAACCTTACATGTAGAACTGAGATCAACAAAAAGATCTTAGAACCATAAACACTTAAAGAATGCCCAACTGAAACACCACAAATTAAGGTCGTACTCTTCCTATACAGTTCAGAAAGAAAAGCACTAGACAGGAAAATTGCATGATCAGCTCAAGACAAATGAAACAAATGCCATAATTATGAAGTTCTCTTGCCTTTCCCATACGACCAATCATTGCAAATCCTGCAGTTAAAGTCTGCAAAGAAAGACAATCTGTCAGCATTCTCGTGAAAGCTTCAAGCAGGGAAAATGGGTCAGCCTAGAGAAAGATATTGCTACTTGATTCCAGAATTTTACCGTTAATAACCCAAGTGATAGCATAAACGGACGGGTCCCATCACCTAAAAACAATTAAAAGAAACAAATTAATGCTAAAGAAAAGCCCCGATTTTAGTTTGAGAAACCCATTTCATGCGAACAAGACCCAGAGTATCCACGTTAACATGTAAAGATCTAATAGTAAGAGGGAATATAAATGGATTTGTGACCATTACAATGAGATGTCCGGTACCATGACCCTATAACACATAAGCCTATATCAGGTCCACATAGCAAAGTGAAACAGCTGTATTGCAAGGTAAAATAAAAACGATTCATGGGATAAAAGGCATCAACTTATTCGTGTGGCATAATTTATAAATGTTTGTATGTCTACAAATGTAAATCAACAGCAGACCAGATGGTAAGACATATTCAGCTGCTTTTATTCTAATAAATGAAAATAACAATTGACACTTGAGAGACATGGATGCAGTTAAAAAGGAAACCAGAAATTTCAGAAAGACAGCACTTTACAAACCATATTTCCCAACCAAGTAGTTTATTATATCATCTGACTCGTACATAGCAACACCAGTGTTTGGATCCACCTGCACTATAAAACCATAAGATATGACTTTGCAGATATGGTGGGCATGAACCTTAAGGAACAAAACAAGATCTATGAGATATCCAAAAATATAGATCTAAATCAAGACAACTGAAATAGTTAAAATCCAGAAAGATCAGTAACTGATGCATAAACTAATGGCAGATCCTCCAAATTCTAAATAATAATTCATCAGATTGAATGAACTAAAAGCTTCTGATATTAACTCCCAAACGATACATACCAGAAATCAAAGCAAAGATGGGAGAAGCATAGGGTCCTTTTTCCCTTTTTTCGGTGGGGTGGGAGGTATCGATTGTGTGAAGCCTTTGAGAGTAATTTGCATTCATCATCTTTATATACATTACTCACCTGCTTTCCCATTTTCATAGCATAGTGCAGCGTTTATTTGGACCATTATGCAGATGGAAAAACTAGGACTCATCCCTGTAATAACTATAATTTATAAGCGCTGTATCATACATATGTGAAACTACCATTAAAACACACCCTCCCTTGTTGTACTGAAGCCAAATGCTTTGGTTCCTTTTTCTTTCCCTCTTTTTTGGGGTCTACTAAGAGCTTACATTAAAGACCTTGTCCATGCATTGTCTCTTTCTTGTTTCAGTTCAGTCCTGATGATGGATTCATGGATTCTTGATCATTTGCATTGCATTAGTTACATTACAGCAGTGTTACAAGTATCAGGATTCACGTATTCCCTAAGATCCTTCTATTCTTAATGTATAATAGTGTTGGTTATTTGATTGTCATGTGCATATTCATTTCCCGTGGAGGTCAAGCATCTGTTCCCAATTCCTATAGCCTTCCTTTTTCAATTTCTTTTGCATTTCAAAACTCCTGATCACATTCTTCTTCTCATATATATAATTATGAACTTTAACAAACACATATGCACACACATACACAATTTAGTTATCTTTTATCCATTTATGAAATTAGGCATATAAAATTTTTATAAATATCTTTGAGTGTCCCCACACACGCGTGCACACACATGCACATGCACACATACACAGGCAGTCAGGCACTGAGTTAAGCTGTCCTTTATTTGTTTATCAATTAAGGCACAAATACCCTTATGAGTATTTTCTGTATTTTCCATGTGCTACATGTATTTTAAAAATTCATATACATACATAAACAACCATATTATGCACAAACACATCTTACTTATATCTGCATTATTTCTACTTCAAAAGTGTGCTTAATACAATCAATTAGCTGGAATTTTTTCAAAATTGTACATCACATATATGTCTTAAATCACAAGAAAAACGTACATAGAAAGTTAGTTGATCCATAAAATTTACGCCTAATCTCTTAGAAAGATACAATGAAATTTAAATCACTTGAACAGGTCTAACCATGTATGGGAACTGCGACTTTCCACCCATTTGTATAACCTTGGGACGATAGGTTAGGCCATTCCGTGGGCAAGGATAGTACAGGACATCGAGATCCAATACACTCACGATTTCTCTAACCTGTTGAAATAAAAAAACAAACCAACAAAGTGAAGTAGTAAGAGAAAATCCAGGTACCCTTAACACATAAGGATAAAGTATGAAGTAATATATGCATAAGGAAAGAAACTAATAGCAAGTAGTATTGCCTTACGACAAAAGGGGCAGCTGAGATTTCCAAGATATATCCATTAACAATGCAATCAGAAAGGAGAAACATCTGTTAGCCTAGACCAGTTAGAAACCCAAAAAAAAAAAAAAAAATCTTGAACATTCAACCGAGCACGAATAAACTTGAAGCCCAAAATTAAGTGATGTAAATCACCTTTCAAACTCATAGATCTCAATGGGCATTTCAGGCCTAGGACCCAACTTCGAAGTCTCCTTCAGCTTCAAGCCTGTTTCAACTACTTTGATCAGCACAATGTTCTTTAAGCAATGTGTTTGAACAAGTAACAATAACATTGACAATAGATGTGGAAATAAAAAGTTTTATGTAGAATTATGAGCATTATTAGCACACAAATAATAATTAATCAGATTTTGCTGAAACATTGGTAAAATGCTTAAGAAGATTGGTGTTAGTAAAAATAAATCGAAGTCAGGCCTCTGCTATAGGCTGCTTCCGTTACATAATATTATACCACATACATCAAGATGTGCTAGTAGAGCACTTAAAGGTAGGCAGAGTATTTAAGAGTGATAGATATCACAAATCTCTACAAACATTAATCGAAATGATAGATATATTTAATTGTAAATGTCCAAGAAAACAATTATCAATGACTCCCCAAGGAGCTTGTTATGAACTACACTTAATCTTGACTTAGATGTAGTCTTCTTACTGAATGGTCTTGTTTGTTAATGATAATATTAGAAATTTTTGTTTGAGAGTTCAAACTTAAGTTGCCATAAGCCTTACACTTATTTGCATATTAAGAAGTTCATGCATGTTCGTGTATGCATACCAACGTTGCGTGTTCTTTGCTTTGGAAATGCAATGTACGCGATGAGTTACCTACATTGATTTCTACACAGAATACGTGCTGACCTTTGATAAGCTATGCTAAAGTATCAAACAGGAAATACCAGCAATTTTGAAAGTTGAATACACACTTGGAGGGATCTCCCCTTCAGATACAAAAGAAGCACTGTATCTGCATGACACAATATATAATATCAAGAAAGGAATAGCAACATGTGAGTCAAAGATCAAAATCGAATACAATCGAATTATTGAGAATGAGTCCATAATATAGTCATACACTTCGAAATAACCCTTGAATTAAGAGAATAGAACACCCACGTCACGATCTAATTAGAAAAGCAAAAATTAAGCATCTACCAGCAGATAGAATTGTACGGCCTGAATCGGACCGGTCTAATCGATCGCAAAGACAAAGATACAATACCCTAAGGCGAAGGCGCCGGTGCCGAGACGGAAGGGCAGCGCGAGCGACGCCGACAGCACGTCGACGATTTTGTCGGGCCGGGCAGAGAAGCGCTTTGGTTGCGGGGGCTTGAAGCCTGGGGGTGGCGACACGGCGGTACCCTCGCCCAGCCTCTCTTCGTCTTCGGTTTTCACGGAGGCAGAAGGGGTTTCTCTGAGCTCCGCGGCGAGACGCGTCGGGCTTCGACGAGAGGAATTAGTCCGATGACGCACCGGCCCTCCGACAGCGGCAGGTCGGAAGGACAAGACGGCTGCCATGGGTCTCCGGCGGGCGGGCGGACGGCCGGAGGACGAGGGGCGAAGTGTGCTTCGGATAAGTGCGGGAAGGTTCCTGCTGTCGTTTCGGTGGCACATTAACGAACGCGGGAATTTAATTTCTTCCGGAGGACGAGATAGCGTGCAATTGGTCCGTACTATATGCATCGGATAAAACCCTCACACCGATCCAGATCCGTTCCAAATCAACCCAAAATCCAAATCATAGAGGTAGTCATTTTTGTCAATACTGTATCCAGATCACGGGAAAATCTCAAATCTCTTTTAAAGAATTCATTGGGAAGATTCCATAAGCTTCTAAAGCAACTACTTGTTCTTATCATTTCGCTTGAAGAAACTTTAGAAAGTAACTCTTTACCTTCCGTAAATTTCACTTTTGAGAATATGTTTTTGAATACCATTGTAAGGAAGAGCGGTAAATAACAAGAGATGAAACATCACTTCTTAAATGATCAACCACCGAGTAGGAACAATTAAAAATTTCGGATGAGTGTTCATAAAAGCCTTGACTTGGTGCACCTTCTTGATCTGTAAAGTGATAAAGCTGCCTTCTCTGTCAATGTGGCCGAGTGGCCCCTTGAAAGCACATCAGATTGACGCCCCATCACTCTCAAAACTATTTAATTTTGACATTTCTTCATGACGATTTGAGTTTAACTGAACCATGGAGGTGAATCCCAGTTCCACAGTTTAGAGAAGAAGTAAAAAGAACATCTCAATCTGGTACGTGAAAATAAACTCAATCTATCTTGCTGAAACTGAAATCTGTGAGAACGTTTGATTCTCTGTTCCTGATAATGCTGTGATTTGAACACCTTGTCGGATTCCAAATTTGAGAATTTTCTATTTAATGGATGTCTCTGAAATCCACAACTACGGAAATTCAGTACAGTGGATCCTACAAACTGTCGAATTTAGAGAGAAGGCGTTCGATGAATTCAATACTTATCTGTTTTCTTCTGTCATTAGTGAAGAGTAAAAAATGAAGGGCCTTTACTGCATGCAATCGAGTGGATCTCTTTCCCCGTAAAGAGATGATGATGATGTCAGGTAGAATGACGGAAGCCATGGAGTCCAACAACTTTACCGTTGTCATCTCTCTCTCCGTTATCTGTTTCTATAGGCCAGAGGCACAGAGGCACAGGAACTGCAGAGTGCAGTGTGCACCACCATTAACAGGTACCAATGTCTCTCTCTAGTACACAGCTGCTCTCTGCTTTCCTGACCCTGTTCATTTTCCAACTATGGACGAGCGCGTCGGGAAAGAGGGATGCGTACATAGTCCACATGGACGTTGCAGCCAAGCCGACGGCCTTCAGCAGCCACCACCATTGGTACACCTCCATTCTCACATCTGAAAGCTTCATTGCTGCTGCCGATAATGCTGCCTCAGCTCAGCAGTCAAACCACATCTACACTTACAGCCATGCCATCAATGGCTTCAGTGCTGTTCTCTCCGGAACTCAGCTGGAACTGCTCAAGCGATCCCCTGGTTTCGTGGCTGCTTATGGGGACATATCAGGCACAAAGGACACCACTTATACCTACGAGTATCTAGGCCTGACTCCTGTCTCTGGGATATGGCCTGCGTCCAAGTATGGGGAAGACATCATCATAGGCGTGGTTGACACCGGCGTGTGGCCGGAGAGCTCGAGTTTGAGAGACGATGGTATGCAGGCGATCCCCAAGAGGTGGAAGGGCCAATGTGAAGCTGGTACGGCCTTCAATGCCTCCATGTGCAATAGGAAGCTCATCGGAGCGCGTTTCTTCAACAAGGGACTCCTGGCACAGGACCCCAATCTCACAATATCCATGAATTCTGCAAGGGACACCGACGGCCATGGCACGCACACCTCATCAACTGCTGCCGGAAACTATGCTGGAGGAGCTTCATACTTTGGCTATGGTGCAGGCACTGCGAGAGGCGTAGCCCCGCGCGCTCGGCTAGCTATGTACAAGGTCATTTGGGAGGAAGGTATCGTTGCTTCTGATACTCTTGCTGCAATGGACCAGGCAATTGCAGATGGTGTCGATGTGATCTCACTCTCCATGAGCTATCGACGAGCTACTCCCCTTTACGAAAACCCCATCGCCGTAGGTGCATTTGCGGCGATGGAGAAAGGCATTTTTGTGTCTACGTCTGCTGGAAACAGGGGACCTGAATCCAGGTCCATCCGCAATGGTGCTCCCTGGATACTGACAGTTGGTGCTACCGCCATAGATCGCAGATTTTTCCGGCGTCGTCACTCTCGGAAATGGAGCTTCCTTCGTCGGCTCATCCTTGTATATCGGTAACAGATCGGTGAAAAATCTGCCGCTGTACTATAATGAATCCGTTGCAAGCTGCAGTTCACCTCCTGAGCTAAAAGATCTAGTGAAAAAGAAGGTGGTTGTATGTGAAGCGACCGGCCAATCATCAGTATCTGAGACCTTCGTTGTTGCAGATGCAAAGGGCGCAGGTGCATTGCTCTTAACAACTAACTCGCTTGTGATAAGAGCAACAAATTTTGAATGCCCAGCATCTGTATTGGATCCCAAAGATTCAGCAGCCATAAGGAAGTATGTGAAAACCAGCAAGAACCCAACTGTTAGCTTGACGTTCCGCATGACTTTTACCGGCATAAAGCCGGCACCCACCATTGCAGACTTCAGCTCAAGGGGGCCATCATTCGGCACTTCAGCCATATTGAAACCAGACATTGTGGCACCTGGTACTCTTATATTGGCAGCTTATTCTCCTACTGCATCTGCTACAACCTTGCGGCAAAAATCATTCTTTAGTAACTTCACCCTCTTGTCTGGAACATCCATGTCATGCCCCCACGCCTCCGGGCTCGCAGCGCTGCTGAAGTCTGCTCACCCGGACTGGAGTCCGGCCGCAATCCGGTCAGCAATGATGACAACTGCTAACATTTTGGATAACACCGGGCAACCCATTGACGGTGGTGCATCTCCTCTGGCGGTGGGTTCAGGTGAGATCAATCCAAACAAGGCCATGGACCCAGGTCTGGTCTACGATGCTGGTCGCGGAGACTATGTCAAGTTCCTCTGTGCCCTGAATCTTACGAGAGCAGAGTTCCAGGCAATTGCAAGAAACTCTTCCGACTACGATCGATGCAAAGGCGGGAATCTTGATTTGAACTACCCGTCTTTCATCAGTTACCTAGATTCAGAGCAGTCTTCTGGTGTGTGGATGTTTCAGAGGACGGTGACAAATGTAGGAGATGATGGTCCTACGACTTACACAGCCAAGCTCACAACAATGAAGGGCTTTAGCGTGACAGTGACTCCATTAAAGCTCACATTCCAGAGGAAAAACCAGAAAGCATCGTTTTCTCTCACATTGGAAGTGAAGCGGCCGATGAAAGACCCCATAGTTTTTGGGTTCCTGACTTGGGTGGATGACAAAGGAAAGCATACTGTAAGGAGCCCAATCGTGGCTACCACTGTAAGAGAGACAGAAGATTAAGAGTTCTCCTTACAATTTCTGCCAAGAATAAACTGTCAAGGAAGCTATTTCTGAGATTAATCACGTTCTTGCCATCCGGTGACAGCATACTCAAGCAGGTTCATCTCAATGTCTTTTTGGAAAATGAAGTCTCCTAGTTTTGTTGGGAGATATTTTGAGTAAGCGTTTGATAGAACAAAAAAATCAACTTGGTATTAAGAAAGTTACAAATATAAGGTCAATTTTGGGCATTATGGTGAAAGCAGATCCGGTAGAATTAGATATGATAAGCAATATCTAACCAAAAACGAAGTCTACCAATTTTGAGCATTATGGTGAAAGCAGATCCGGTCGGCATACTTTCCAATTTTCTAAATGAAAAACAATTTAACGTACTTTTAATTCATTGAAAAATATATAATAATATAAAGTGAAAACCAATATCATCACGTGGCCTCATGTGGGCGCCTGGACCCTCATAGTTTGATTATTGTCCCTCAATTATTTTGCTATGCATTTGAAGGCTTTAAGACTTTATGAATAATAGAAAATTTGGTTACTATGCATTAGTATCTGTACATATTGGCATCAAGTATAATATCTTTGTTTGACACTTATGTTCGTTTAGAAGGAGGAAGGCAAGTTTAGAGGAAATTTTAACGAGTCGTTTAGGAGTAGTTTGTAAATGGGAACAATAACAAAACGTTGGATAAATCTACTCTAAGGATTGCAGTAGATTTATGGCATATTATAATATACTGTTTGATGAATTGATATTAATTTTTTGGTAGATGCATGAAATAATTGTGTTACTGCTTTTGTTATCAAAGTCTCTTAAGAGCTGTTTGGGAAGAGTAACACGATGTTACTGTTTCATGTAATGTGGCCAAAAAATTAAGGTAGAACCATGAAACAATTTAAAAAATGTATCATGAATGTATCTCAGTTTTTAACGCTGATACTTTTTGTTAGAACATAAATATCCTATTACTGTTGCCAACAACCACAAGATCATTTGATATTTGAAACACTAAATGAGTGTTGTATCCCTAAGTTCGGGATAAAATATAAGTTGATATATTTAAAGTAAAATAACCACTTTAAATCATGACACAGCACTCCCTTTGATGAAAGCGGCGAGTTAATAAGTATTTATTAAGGGTACATATAGATCCAGACAAGTACTTTAAGTATATGTGGGGCGTTGGCCGTTGAGGGTGTTGTCGGCAGCAACTAGTTTTGAGAAAAGTATATGTGGAGCTCACTGCAATCTTTCTCTTGCAGCCCATAAAAATGATGACTCAGAGTACTTTGTTGATCTGAAAGATGATAAGTAAGCTGTCTTTCCTCACCGGTCTCAAATGGCCCCACAATTGGGATTGTTTTTGTATTTGGGGGTTTGCAAGGTGTATGAAAAAGATCCTGACAATAGTCCTTATGTTGTGCGGAGCTGAGCATATGATATTCGTCTGCAGTTGTCGGCAGCAACCGGTTTTGAGAGAGACGCACGTCACATTCTCCAATACAACAAGCAGCATCACACTCTTAAACGATCACCATAATTGGACCTCGAAGTGGGTAGGGCTCACTGCGATCTTTCTCTTACAGCCCAGAAAATTGATGGCTCAGCGTACCTTCTTCATCTGAAAGATGATAAGCAAGCTGTCTTCCGTCACCGGGGCCAAATGGCCCCACAATGTTGTTTGAAAATTTTCGCAGGACGACGACTTTTAATTGAACTGAACATTACAGCCGAGGAAGAGTTAACAGAGAAGATCGTGACAGGCAAATCTTGAAAAAGAAACTTATCTGTCCCGTAAAAAGCGGAAAATAAACGTAATTTTTCTCCGTGAAAATGAAGTTTAAGAGGATGGTTTGTGATTCTCCTCAAGCCTCAAGATTAACGTGGAGATAGAAGTGTTGCAAAAGAAAATGGCTTTTACTGCATCTAGATTTTTGTGGACTTCTTCTCAAGTTGAGTCAAAAACAGGGGGCGTTACGTTATCCAATTGACTCGAAATATCTGTATAATGTAAAGAGACCATAATGAGCCATCTGCTCCTACCACTTTACTATTTCCACGTCTCCGGCTTTCTACTATAATTAGGCAGGAGTAGAGGAAGTACAGAGCGGACCGCCATTAGAGTACCAATGTCTTCCCCCACTCCTTGGCTGCTGTCTGCTTTCCTGCTCTTCTTCATTTTCCAACCATGGACGAGCGTGTCGGGAGCGAGGGAGTCCTACATAGTCCACATGGACGTGTCAGCCATGCCGACGGCCTTCAGCAGCCACCACCATTGGTACACCTCCCTCCTCTCATCTGAGAGCTTCATTGCTGCTGCAGATGATGCTGCCTCTGCTCAGCAGTCAAGCCACATTTACACTTACAGCCATGCCATCAATGGCTTCAGCGCTCTTCTCTCCAGATCTCAGCTCGAACTGCTCAAGAGATCCCCTGGTTTCCTGTCTGCTTTCCGGGACATAACAGGCACAAAGGAAACCACCCATACCTATAAGTATCTGGGCCTGAACCCTGTTTCTGGGATCTGGCCTGCATCCAAGTATGGCGAGGACATCATAATAGGCATCGTCGACACCGGCGTCTGGCCCGAGAGCTCGAGTTTTAGAGACGATGGGATGCCGGAGATCCCCAAGAGGTGGAAGGGCCAATGTGAATCTGGTACAGCTTTCAATGCCTCCATGTGCAACAGGAAGCTCATCGGAGCACGTTTCTTCAACAAGGGATTCTTAGCAGAGGACCCCAATCGCACGATATCCATGAATTCTGCAAGAGACACAGACGGCCATGGCACGCACACCGCATCTACTGCTGCCGGGAACTATGCTGGAGGAGCATCATACTTTGGCTATGGTACAGGCACAGCGAGGGGCATAGCCCCACGCGCTCGGATAGCGGTCTACAAGACACTTTGGGCAGAAGGCCATGTTGCTTCTGATACCCTTGCTGCAATGGACCAGGCAATTAAAGATGGTGTGGATGTGATCTCGCTCTCCCTGAGCTTTGAGCGAGATACTCCCATCTACGAAGACGCCGTTGCTTTGGGAGCGTTTGCAGCAATGGAGAAAGGGATCCTTGTCTCTGCAGCTGCTGGAAACAGCGGACCTGATTCCAGGACGCTCCGCAATGGCGCTCCCTGGATACTCACAGTTGGTGCTACCACCATAGATCGGAGATTCTCCGGCGTTGTAACTCTCGGAAATGGAGCTTCCTTCGTCAGCTCATCCTTGTATATTGGTAAGAAGACGGTGAAAAATCTACCGCTGCACTATAGTGCATCCTGCGGTTCAAGTGATGATCTAAAGAATGTAACGAAGAAGGTTGTTATATGTGAGGGGGCCGATGAATCATCAGTATCCGAGACCTCAACTGTTGCAGATGCAAAGGGGGCAGGCGCATTGCTCCTGACAAATGTCTCGCTTGTCATAAGAGCAAAAAATTTCGAGTGCCCAGCGTCGGTATTGGATCCCAAAGATTCAGCAGCCATGAGGAATTATGTGAAAACCAGCAAGAATCCAACTGTTAGCCTGACGTTCCGCAGAACTTTTACCGGCATAAAACGGGCACCCACCATTGCAGAATTCAGCTCTAGGGGGCCATCGTTCGGCACTTCCGCCGTCCTGAAACCGGACGTTGTGGCACCTGGTACTCTTATATTGGCATCTTATTCTCCTACGAAATCTGCTGCAACCTTGCAGGGAGAATCGTTCTTTAGCAACTTCACCCTCTTGTCTGGAACATCCATGTCATGCCCTCATGCCTCCGGTCTCGCCGCGCTGCTGATGTCTGCTCATCCCGACTGGAGTCCGGCCGCAATCCGGTCGGCCATGATGACAACTGCTAACATTTTGGATAATACCAGGAAGCCCATTGACGATGTTATTTCCCCTATCGCCATGGGCTCAGGTGAGATCAATCCAAACAAGGCCATGGACCCTGGCCTGGTCTATGATGCAGGCCGCGGAGACTATGTCAAATTCCTCTGTGCCCTGAATCTCACGAGGGCAGAGTTACAGGCAATCACAAAGAACTCTTCGGATTACGATCGATGCAAAGGCGGGAATCTTGATTTGAACTACCCATCTTTTGTCGCTTACCTAGATTTAGATCAGTCCTCTGGTGTTTGGAGGTTTCAGAGGACGGTGACCAATGTAGGAGACGATGGTCCTACAACTTATACAGCCAAACTGACAAAAATGAAGGGCTTTAGAGTGACAGTGACGCCATTAAAGCTCGCATTCCAGAGGAGAAACCAGAAAGCCTCGTTTTCTCTCACGTTGGAGACGAAGGGGCGGATGAAAGGGGCCGTAGTTTTTGGGTTCCTGACTTGGGTGGACGATCAAGAGAAGCATGCTGTAAGGAGCCCAATCGTAGGTACCACTGTAAGAGAGACAGAATAAGGTTTCTGTTAATAATTTGTTCAAGAACAGATGTATCGATGAGGTGCTGCTGCTACATGAATAAATTGTCAAGGAAGCCATTTCTGAGATTAATAAGTTTTTGCCATCCTGTATATATATATATATATATATATATATATATATATATATATATATATATATATATATATATATATATATATATATATATATATATATATATATAATGTTGGAAAATCAAATCTCCTAGTTTTCGTTTGCGATATTACGAAATGTGATACTAATTTTCCCATAACTATCACTATATTATAGCACCACTTCACCAGTTAACTAGAACCACAGTGAAATCTTTTTTTAGTAAAAATATTTATGGAGAGGTGCATTTTTCAAAGCACAAAGTTTCCCTTGTTCTCATCGGCAGGATTTTTAGCCGGAGTAGATGTTTGATATACCAAAAAGTGAGTTTGTTATCAAGAAAACTTACAAATATAAGGTCAATTTTGAGAGAAGATCCGGTTTTGTATAGATGTATTAATAAGCAATAAATGTAGCCAAAACCCTGCACCTGCACCGTCTTGACTTGCTTGCCAATGAGATAAGATGTATTGTCCGACAAGCATCGCCTTGCATCGGGAATTCGGCATACTTTTCAATTTTTCTAATTGAAAAATAATTTAGCACTTCAAGTTATTTGAAAAATATACAAAATAAAAGCCAATATCGTCTGGTGGCTTCATGTGGGCACACGGACCCTCATATTTTCACATGTTGTTGCCATTTACTTGCTTATTTTTGAGTAATTTATTTTAATGATAGGCGGCGGTTTTGGCAAGGAAGATGATGAAAGATCACTGATCGGCCGGCGAGTCATGCGAATGGTTGTGATCAATAAAAGCTTTGGTCATTGCTCATCAATGGCCATTATTACTGGCTAACATTTTATATCACTTGTCTGATTCGATTTGATAGACTTTTGTTAATGAATGAAAATCATGACAGAGCGCACCGTTTGATATGGAAAATTACAAAAACCCATCTCATTTAAAGCGATATTAACTATCTAACTAGCTAATATTCACGCTTAAAGGTTAATAAACAAGCTTGGAAAAGAAACTTGATTTTTCTCTTTGAAACTGAAGTTTAAGAGGATGTTTTGTGATTATCATTCAAGCCACAAGATTAATGTGGAGACAGAAGTATTGTAAAAAAGAAATGGGCCTTTGTATCACGAATTTTTGTACTTTTCTTCTGAAGTTGAGTAAAGAAAAGGGCGTTGAGCTCTTTACCGTCATCCAATTCGACGGAATCTCTCTTCGTGTGAGGAGATGATGCTGATATCAGGCAGAAAAATGGAAGAAAACACGTGCTCCGACGACTTAAAATACTTTTGCATCTCCCGCCTCCTTCCTCATCGGTTTCCATAAGTGGGTAGGAGCAGAGGAGCTGCAGAGCACACCACCATTAGAGTACCAATGTCTTCCTCTAGTACCCGCTGCTTTCCTGATCTTGTTCATTGTCCAACAATGGACGGGCGCGTTGGGAGCGAGGGATGCGTACGTAGTCCACATGGACGTTGCAGCCATGCCGACGGCCTTCAGCAGCCACCACTATTGGTACACCGCCCTCCTCTCATCTGAGAGCTTCATTGCTGCCGCAGATGATGCTGTCTGCTTCGCAGTCGAGCCACATCTACACTTACAGCCATGCCATCAATGGCTTCAGCGCTCTTCTCTCCAGATCTCAGCTCGAAATGTTGTGTCAGGTGTACGGTTTCATGTAGGTTTCAAACATTCTTCGACCTATTTTAGTGCCGTGATTTAATCTCTCTCTCTCTCTCCTCCCGCACCCTGACTCTCTTTTTCTGAGCATTATATTGTATATTTCTTTTTCTGCTTCTGTTTTGCGGTTTGTTTTTTTTCAGATTGTTTTTGTACCTGGGGACATCTTGTCCCTAAATTTTATTATATATTCCCATTTTATCGGCTTTCTCTCTCTCTCCTGCACCCTCCTTTTGGAATGGAATGGAGCAGAAGCTTAATGATCGCCTTCAGTGTTGGCAGGGAAAGCTACTTTCCCTCCCAGGTCGTATTACTTTAGCTAAGCACTGCC